>MOOZ01000783.1:269544-292421 GCA_002930495.1 Cecropterus lyciades
GGAATATTATAAAAGTTAAATGAAAATATTGAGCGGTGACCTAAGTCAGTAATCAGCCGAGATGCATCCTCATTTCACCGGCTGCACGCAGAAAAACGAGTATATTTAATTATGTTTCTTTTTTATCTGATTGAATTTGCAAACGAGCATACAGTTCGCCTGATGGTAAGTGGCTACTGCCACCCATGCATAACTGTAAGCAACTTCATATGGAACAGGGGTTCTATCTGAAGTCGATCACAGATGCGTTGCTACTCCTGACGACTAGGTTGGTCGCCCCATATATATGTAAAGGAGCCGAACACCCAAACATAAAATATAAATCTAAATTGATCATTTAGATTTTTGCCTGACCAAGGATCGAACCTAGAACCAATGCCAGTATGATAACAACTACACCATGCGGGTCTGGTTATAAAATAAATAATATATTTTCATATTACGAATATGTGTGATTTTCATTACAATCACGTCACTACAATGTTATAAATGGTGCATGTAATAGGAGCTTTATTTATGCTCCTTGCCGATAAGATGTCGGCATAATTGAATACGTTTCGTTAGTTACCTACTCGACTTATTTATATAATTACTTATTATTAAGTGTTAATTCTGAATTATTCAAAAGTAATATTTTTAGCTCTTTAAATTTTAAACGATAATTTAAAAACTACATTAAAAACTACGACACGTGTTCCGTGTCCTTCCCGTTTAATTGTGCCTAAAACATCCCATCGTTGAACCAAAGATGATGCAATATAACTCGCGTGTGGCCGGTGTATTATGCAGTCAAACTGGAATAGCGCTCTACACTTCATGCATCTCTTTCTACCTTGCCTTGCATTCAGATGTGACGTCTTGCTTTTATTGAACCAACTACCTCGTTGTAATACTCGGATTTTACCACTGAAACGTATGGCATTTTTCCGCTTATATCGAATCCGAGTGTTCAGTCTTCATATACATTCCCGGTCGAGTCTTTGTCGAGGACAGTGTTGTTCGATTGAATTATATTAGATTGCCACGCGACTTTTAACTTTAGTGGGAATAAAAAGCAAAGTGTTCGTTGGAAACTTGTTTAAGCGTTGTAAATTTATTAGTAACACCTGATTTAATAAGTTCCAGCTATCAGCGAAACGGTAATTCCAATAATTTGAATGAAACACGTGTTTAAGTGAATAACTAACAGAATATAATTAATTAATAGGCCGTTTAAAGGAGTTGTGTTTGTAGAATTGTAAAAATCAAGAATTGTCATGTGTCTGCTGTTTGGTAAAGTTTAATCAATAACTTTACGTTATTAAGATTAGAATAAGAATAAACTTTTTTTTTATTTAATAGCAGGTGCGCGACTGAACTTTTATTTTTTTCAGGTCAACAGAGATGTGCGGAATTTGGGGAACGTTTGGTATAACCGGTGGGTTAAGTCCCACATGTATTAAATGTTTTTCGGCTATATTCCACCGAGGACCTGATGCCTGGCGCATAGAGCAGGACGCGCGGGAGCCTCTTGCGATATTCGGCTTTCAGCGACTTACCATTGTAGACGGTTTGTATGGAATGCAACCCATGCGACTCCATCGTTATCCTCGCACAACACTCATTTGCAACGGGGAAATATACAATTGCAAGAGGCTGCGGGATCAATATGATTTTCCTTACGAAACTAAATGCGACGTCGAAGCTATTATCCATTGCTACCAGAACTTTGGAATTGCAGAGACAGTAAAACAATTGGACGGAGTTTTTGCATTCTGTCTCGTTGACGGAGAAAAAAGAAAAATTTACATCGGTCGCGACCCTTACGGTGTGCGTCCACTGTTTAGATTCCACGATGAAGAAAATGGCGTTTTAGGTATTTGCTCAGAAGGGAAAGGTTTAATTGGTTTAAAACAAAAGGCTAGTGAAAATTCAACCTTAGGTCAGTTCCCGCCAGGACACTTTGAGGTTTGGGACATTTTAGAGGGAGGAAAAGTAAAGCTGGATTACACAGAACAATACTTCAAGCCAGGTACAGCTCCACGTTTCCTTCCATTTGCTTCAGACGAAGAATTGTCCAAGCTTAACGTATACGAAAAAACGGCATATTTATTAGAAGCAGCTTGTAAAAAACGGTTAATGTCCGAGAGGAGAATTGGTTGCCTTTTAAGTGGAGGATTGGACTCATCGTTGATAGCTGCTTTAACTGTTAAATTAGCCAGAGAACATAAACTACCTTATAAAATACAAACTTTCGCTATAGGCATGGGTGACTCTCCCGATTTAGCTGCTGCTCGTACTGTATCCGAATATCTTGGCACCGAACATCACGAGGTACGTTTTGATGAAAACGACGTTAAACAAGTCCTAGACAGCGTTATTTATCATCTGGAATCATTCGATATTACTACAATACGAGCGAGTACACCTATGTTTATTTTGTCTAAGTACATTAAAGAGAATACCGACACCACTGTTGTGTTCAGTGGAGAAGGCGCGGACGAATTAGCCCAAGGTTATATTTATTTTAGAGACGCGCCCAACGAGACCATGGGACACGACGAAAGCATACGTTTACTCTCCGATATTTATCTGTACGATGGATTGCGGGCGGATCGTACAACTAGCGCATTTAGTTTAGAACTTCGTGTTCCTTTCTTAGACATACAGTTAACTCATCACTACCTCAGTATTGAACCCAAACTTCGGCAACCGCAGGACGGTGTGGAAAAGCATTTATTACGGACTAGCTTTGCAAAAAGTGGTTTATTACCCGACTCTATACTATGGAGACATAAAGAAGCTTTTAGCGACGGAGTGGCATCTGTTAAAAAGTCTCTTTTTACGACAATAGAAGAAATCATTGCAGAAAGATATCCTGAAGACAATCAACAATATGCCGGCTTACAGCCTACAACTACAGAATCAAAATACTACCGTTACATATTCGAAAAATCATTCCCGGGTCAACACAATTTTACTCCATATTACTGGATGCCAAAGTGGGTGCAGGTTTCAGATCCTTCTGCTAGATTTATAAAACATTATTCTGCTAAGTAATAAGCATTTAATTGAATCACTATTTTTATTTCCAAATAGTTTTCAAAAAGTACGTATTGTTTGTATTAATTTTATTAAGCCAAAGGCGGTCTTATGGAATCTACAAATTTTTGTAAACAAAAACAGTGGCCGTAAAACGCATCTAGCTCTTGTTTTGACTCATTTTGATTTTGATAATCGGAAAATGTTACGTGCTCGTTGCTTCGCCTCTTCATAATACCATTCAAGACTGCAATATTATTCGATTTACCACAAAGACTTGTAATAGAGTTTTTAAGCGCCGTTTTGTTCATATTTGACATAGATGTGGTTCTTTCTACAAACTTCACACATTTTCCGATAGATTTGTCGCAACAAGACAGTCCCGAGTTGGTTCCGGTTTCCTCGTCTTTGCAAACTTTAATCTCTCTGGCTTTCAACAAATTTAGTGCGATGTAGCAACCAGGGCAAGAAACATTGTTGGAAAGGGTATCAACTTTAGAATTATATGAAGTATCGTATCTACCGAGTATTTGATCGACGGGTTCTACAAACTGCCCCGCTTCAACAACTTTATCATTTTGTTTATATTCTTCTTTGTACGATGCTGAATCTGAATGCCTTTCGCAAACGCTACATTTACAAGAAAGATTAGCCAGTTGTTTTTTCAGTATACACACTTCCAAGGGCTCGTCATCATAAAGAGCCATCATTACAATTGAGCTATCATTCTCCAGATATTCATACTATTATAATATTATATAGATTGTTTAATCATAATTCCAAAACTCTTACATCATTTTATTGTTCCGTATTACAAAGATATTGATAATATTCAGACTGGTTTATTTAGGCAAGGTTGTGACAACACCTATTTGAAAATGTGTGTCAATGTCAAAAGTTTAGTAGACATACCTCATAGAGGTATGTGTAAGGGCTTCTATCGACTGCTTCCAAGGTTAAACCTACTGGTTGAGTTAATTAAAAATTATAAAAGATAGAAATAATAGAAAAGAATGTACCTACTTAATATTAATAAAATAATTTGCTACGATATTTCGCTTATTTTTCTAAACCCCATAATGTTAAATCATAAATTTAAACGTAAATAACCGCCATGTTTATCATACATAAAAAATTAAAATTGTTTGTGTTACTTAAGTTTAATTTATTAAGATCCTGTTACATTTATTTCCGACCATATTGACCTACAAATAATAGGTCAATATCTTATTGTGAAATATGCATATACTTCTCTGCGGCGTTATATTTATTGACTGAATTGACTTTTGTCAAAAGATCTTTATAAATATTTGCTCTTTGGTGATGATCAACAATTTTAGTGAAAATATTTTTAGTTTGTTCACGTTATCTTATAATATAAATTTATACAAATACGAAAGAAAATCATAATGCCTACCATTTAAAAGAGTGCAACTAGAAATGCATGTAGGAACCTACGTGTCTATAACTACTATAGGTCATATATAAAAAATCTTACTAAATCTTTGGGTCGTTCACATAGCTATGAATAGAATTCCAAAAAATAAAGAATGTTCCACTCATGTCAAGTCTAAAGTAAGTATTATAGTCAAAGTCTATTTAAGTAAAATTCTATCTAATCTAATTAAATCTAATTTAAATAAGGTTTATAATAAATGAAGTTTGCATCTATAATTGACTTCAGGTAGAACTTTTTCTGTTTATTTGAAGTTGCTTACAGATGTCCACGGGCGACATAGATCACTTACCATCTGGTGGGCTACATTATGGCTACTTTTACTACTTTTTACTCTACTTTTTTATATAAAAATAATGTTGCCAATTTTTAAAAGGATGAAAAAAATTACATGCAATTTAAATCGCGTAGCTTTACACCAGCACAAATATTACCCCAACTAACCTTATGTCCCGACTTGTATGAAACATGCCACTATGTATGTATGTATTTAATATGCCACTAGCATATTAAATACATACCTTCTTACATTCTGACGATTGATTTTCCAAAAATGTTCAGATTTCTTAAAACATTCTTAGTATAGAGCTCAGATTCGTGTATGCCATTAGGGAATATAGGTGGATAATATATTAGTATTATCCACCTATATTCCCTTGTTCTAAAGATATTGAATATGTAATGAACTATTATGCTGTATTTGAATGTGTTTGATATTTATCACGTTTACCTTGTACATTGTTTGTTACCTTGTACTTTGTATGTACTAAAACTTTTACCATACGTTTTGTAGTCTAGTCCAGCGGTCGGCAACTTTTGGGGCAATACGTGCCACTAGCGACCTGAGGGAATCTAGTCGGATTCGAAAGTAGTTTTTGAAATTAGTTGGGGAAAAAAACTGTCGTCAAAAGAATTTTTCGACGAACATAACCGTCCACAAAATTTTACTACTAAATGGTCGCGGTCCGCGGGTTGCCGATCGCTAGACTATAATCCCAAAAAAATAAAAAAGGACTAACATTTATAATTTTATTTTAGCCGCTTTGTGATTGCATCGAATGCACATGCAAAAACTGTCCTGACATCATGAATTTACTATCAATTTCCCTTAAAGATAACATTTGCGACATTAAGGCCGGAACACAGAAAAGAAGAATAAGTACTAAAAAAAGTAAGACAGAACTGAAAGATTTCACTGATTCTCAACAAAATACAACATTACCGAACTTAGCAAATGAAAATAGAGACTGTATATGTTCTAGTGTAGCTCGCGCCTTAAAATTTGACATCCGAAGTCGTATTAATCTTGGTTCATCAGAGCACAACCACGGTCAATGCTCAAAAGATACAAAATAAAAATAATAATCAATTACATTTATAAACAATGATATTTATTATTGCAACCGCTTTGAACAGATTTTATCATATTTCATTTATGTAACAGAAAATATGCAAAAAATGCAAATCATAATCTTTCAAATACCTTTTCCGATATTATATTTTGGTAACGAATCTTATGAACGCAATAAATAATTTAAATTTTCAGTATTATTCTCTGATTATTTTATTACATCACGCTTTATTTTACAGGTTTCATATATTTTTAGCAAGAACGAAAATTACCCAATCATATGATAACACATTATTCGTGTACATTGTTGGCAACTCCATTAGTTTCTTGTAAGACTTGGTGCTTTGAAAACTTCTTATTCATATAATTCCAGTACTTGTTTCTGATTTTGTCGTATTTACTCGCCAATGCTTGACATAGTTCGATCGCTCTATCGATATTGTACACGCAATTTGTCTCGCCTTTCTTTACGACCTCTTCACAAATATCTATAATAAATGCTAGTAGGAACGGAGACCGGCATTTATTCTTGTAAAGATCTTCACAGAACGCGGTAACGACTGCATTGCCGCTTATCCCTCTCTTGTCATGCAATAAGACGCCTCGCAAATAATTCCAAGCGCTTTCATTGTTCTTCACAAACTTTATTTTTTCTATTGTATAGCAAATTTCTCTTTGTACATTCAGATCAGACCAGCCAAGATGGTTATTCATAACAAAGTATCGTTGATTCCAAGCTGAGTTGTTACGTACATCTTCTATAAGTAAACCATCTACAAATTCCATTTCTTTCTCGAAGAGCCTGAAATTTTTTATTGATAATAAATATTAGTATACCATAAATTACATGCACGTCTGCAACATTAGTCTTTATGGGCAATTTTATAAAATAAAAAGTTTTATAGATATATAAAAGAAACATACAAATAAATCTATAAGCTTTGTAATACAAATGTACTGAAGTTACCCTACATAAATCTAGTTCACTTTTATTTATTTTTTATTCAGGTAAAAAATCTTTACAAGATAACACACACACACGCTTTCTACACTCATAGCCCCACACTAGGATTTCTCCTGTGTCGTGGGAGCCATGGACACACAAAGACGAATACACAAACACCCAGACCTAGAACAGAAATCTAAACTCATCATTCAGATTTCTGTCTGGAGAGAGATCGAAACCGGGACCCACTGCGTGTCAGACTGGTATCGTGACTACTCCACCACGCGGGTCGTCAAATGTAAATATATTCAAATTAATAAAGTGTTTTTAACATGTTTTTTGACTAATTCTACCACACATGCTTGATAAAATGACATAATATTTATAGTAGATAACAAGTTTATAACAGGATTATAAGTAACATGGAAGCAAATTTTAATTGCAGCTGTGAGAATGAATTGTATGAATATGTATTTTAGTATTATCTTGAAAACTGAAGTATAATTAAGATTGGAATCAACCTCAACTGAAAAGATCCGTCAAGAAACTCAGCAGGTTTGTCTTTTTTACCATGCATAACTTTTATTTTACCATTTGTACATGGGAATAAGGTAGCTCCAGCATCTTGCCTTACATTTCACTAAACCAAAGGCTTATTTGTCAAGATATGCTACACTTTGAAATTGAATTTTTCGTATTTTTGGTCAGTC
Source organism: Cecropterus lyciades (assembly GCA_002930495.1). Taxonomy (NCBI): domain Eukaryota; kingdom Metazoa; phylum Arthropoda; class Insecta; order Lepidoptera; family Hesperiidae; genus Cecropterus; species Cecropterus lyciades. Next base: position 277,029 of record MOOZ01000783.1, read on the forward strand.
ATAAGCCGAGTTCAATCCAGGTAATCATAACTTATTGATTCTCTTTATTCAGTACTTACCCAAAAGTCTTTATGGCCCATTGCCTGTGTTGCCAGGCATGATAGTTTTTAGAATCTTGTAGAAGTGCATCACCAGTCAACTCTAACTCCTGACTCGGATCTTGGAGCCATTCCACAAGTACTCTCCGATGGTGCCAAACCTGAAATATTTATAACAAGACTTCATTTAAAAGTTGTAAAAGATATTATCCTTAAAAAAGATTTGTGAAACTTCTCACAAAACCTTGAAATTGATTGAATAAAATAACTATTGCGAGCATGCATCACTACACAAGAGAACAAAGTGAGGCCTTATTTTTTTTATACTATAGAGGAAAGAAACAAGTATGCAGTCAACCTGAAGGCAAGCGGACCCCATCACTCATAGAAATTGATTATCAAAAATATCATCATATCTGTTTTCTACAGTATTGTATTCAAATATCAGCCCTTGATAGAGTTAATAAAACCAATGTCCGTGAGTGGCAGTCCATAAGTGATACTCAATTTGTGGCCAACCTCAAGTAGGACTCAAATGAGTACTACTTAAGGCAGAGGCTGTACAAGTCCAACATGAGTCTTATTGATGTCGATTGAAACTTTATACTAAAAGGTACTGACAAAAATAGCAGTACTTGTGTCTGTACATTTTAAAGTATTTTAAGGAATATTTCTTCCTTTCATAAAAGTCTATCTGCAATTGAAGGAAAAAAACCTTTTACAATCTTTTAAGAACTATGCACTAGATGTAAACAAAAACCTTTAGAGTATTTTATTAATTTGCTTATAAAGTAGTTGCTTTAGAAGTTGAGAAGATTACAGAGAACAAGGAGTTGGAATAGTTTCTGTATCATGTACTCCAGCATTCTAATAGATAAAATAAAAATTGTAAATTAATTGTGTACCTGATAATTTTTAGGTGACAGCTTAATCACAGATTCCACGTAATCCAATTCTGATCTCAAATCTGTATCTAATGCTTTAAGCAATTCTCGCCTGAAAATTATATAAAAAACTCATTAAAAGACTAACCAATAACACAAGATCAATCACACAAAATATAATAACTTAATTCATATATATGGAATGCATTTAAACTGTGTACTGTATATTTGGAAAGGACAGTCATATCCTTGCTAAGTAAGTTAAACTTTACACAGGATTGTACTTTTTATGTAACACCTGAAAGTGGCATCTGCTGTTTGTCAACCTACCTCTGAACATGGTAGAACTCTTAGTATTTCGACTCCAGAAGCACGACTGCCACCACCTATTTCTGCCTAATAACAGCAGTGTTAAGCACTGTTCTGTTCTGGTCTGAAGAGTGTGGTAAGGGAGACAAACTTTTCCGAGGCATTCCATCTTAGTCATCAGGGATAGCAACTCACTGTGGCTAACCTTAGGTGAGACTTTGATCTTATCTAGGGTATATTATAGATGTCTATGGGCGGCAGTAGTCACTTACCACCAGGTGGGTTGCATGCTCATTTGCTACTTCCATATACATATATAAAAAAAAATACCTACCTTTAATCAACCTAAAGAACCCAACTAACGAACTTACATTTAATCAACCTAGTAGGACTAGAGTTCCACCTGAGGTCAGCCAAAGAAGTGTTGCTGCGCCTACTAACTTAGTTGGAACTCATTATCTCTTTCTTACTACATTTTCAAACCACATCACAGCAGCATCACAGCAACGTAACGCTGCTATTGTAAAAAAGAAACTTGTGTGGTTATGATATCTCTGGATTCTGACTCCATGGTTCTTACACATTCAAAGTTTTATCATAATAAATCACTAGACCTGTATTGCCAAACTGTGTAGTTTGCTGGGTTGAGCTCAACGGCATCTTTTGTCAGCTGCAAGGCTCTTTCGGACTTTTCATTTGCTTGTAGAACAGCCCGGAAATAGTCATAGACATCTTCAACTGGAATTGAAAACAAATATATTTAGTATATACAATTTTAAATGATCTACTTTTAGTATTAAGCTAGTTCCACTCCATTAAATTTTTTTTATTTAAATAAATCACACTACATATACAAGTTATTGATATGATTTAATTGCAATTAGTTTCATGATTAGTTCCATAGTTTTCTGTATATAGTTTTTATATGCAGTCCACCTGATGGTAATTGGACACTGCCACTCATAGATTTCTTGAATAATAGTCCCACCCGATAAGATGGGTTGTTACTCCCGGGGACTAAGTTGGAATACGTCATTTAAATGTCCCTTATTTACCACACCCTTTAAACCAGGACACATCATTTAATAATATAGTTATAAGGCAGACATGGACAATCAGGTTATCAGCCTTTAAATGAACATCATTTAAGATAGTAAATAAACTGAGAGGTTAATCGTTCGCCTGTCTAACTATGGAAGAAAATCACAACATACATTTTTCTGAGTGAGCAATAACCACAACTGGGTTAGGGCCATCGTTTTCTGGCACAGGAGTCACGTCACCCCATTCCGGTCGGTCTTTGTAGAAGGTCCATCCAGCATCGCTATCTCCACTCTCAGACATTTTCACAAATTATTTACTAACACAACCACTACATGGAAATCTAAACTCGATCTGTGAAATGTATCGTAGCTAGAAATTATGAGCTCTCTATATTATCTAGGTTACTAATATCAGCAACCTAATTAACAAGAATATCTTTAATTAAACACACAGGTAAATTTTATTTGTCTTGGCAAAGGAAATAAAGTGAACAAATATGCATAACTTCACTGTGTTGTTTGATCGGTTGACGTGACGCGACGTTCGTAATTCGTCCGCCATTCAAGGTGAACTGCCAAGGTGACACTGACGTTTATTTTTTTTAGCCTAATGCAGACAAAAGTTAATAAAAAGCCGTTCGCAATGCGAACATTATACATTTTATTCAGCTCATTGAATCCTTGTTTGCTCACCCATAACAGAATTATATAATATTTTTGTTAATCCAAGACGATTAATTTGTTTGATATCACTTGGTAAATACTTTCGTTGTCACTCATTAAGGGCCTTATGGTCCCAATAGTCCTCAGATTTCCTTACGATGTTTTCTTTTACCTTATCGGTGGAAGAAATCGCATGGGTAAGTTATATTATAACTTTAAATCGGAGAGGCTTGCGTAGACCTCGCATCCGGGACCCACTAAATAATAGGCAAAGTTTTAACTAATAGGCTTTCATTTCTAACCAAGTAAAAGTGACGCTTTTTAAAGCTTACTGTCAAAACTTTTACACGGAGAATTTATGGGTCAACTATACCAAGAAGTCGATGGGGGCCCTGCGCATCCTCTACCATAATATTTTTAGGATGGTGTTAGGAATGCCGTGGTTCTGCAGCGCTTCAGAAATGTTCGCGCAGAACCATACAGACGGCTTTTACGCTATTATGCGCAATAAAACCGCGGCATTGGTGAGAGCTGTACCGGCCACGCACAACACCATTTTTAAGGAGGTCGAGAATTATGCCTCAGCTACATATACCCTCTTTACAAAGCTATGCCATAGCATAGCTTTGTAAAGAGGGTTATCAGATAGGAAATAGGTCTTTTGGTAGCCCTCCAACCAATAGCTCTATTATAATTGTAATTTATTTTTTATGAAATTTTATTTCGATAATTTTAATAATTAACATTTAATAATGAATAATTGTATTTACTAACACTAGATTTAAGTCCCTACTAAAACATATGGATCTATGTAATCTAATAGAAATAAATTAAATTAAATTAAATTTCTAAATACTTACCGGACCGAGTAATTAATATTATAAGAGACACAAAAAGAAGATGAAATAAAAATGGCGAGTCTAATTGATACTTTTATTAAACATAGATTGTAAATAAATTATGTTAACAACTATCAGGTAATAAATAGAGAGGAATCTTTGAGCTCATTTACAGTGCTTAATTCTAAAATCAGGTCACATGACTTCCGATCACCAGGCGTAGGCGAGGCCGAGTCCATTTGTGTAGGTCATGTGAGAAACTGCAGGCGCAGCAGAGTAAGCCACGCCTAATAACCCACCGGCAACCTAGACAATAAGTAATAAATATAAGCTTAACATTTAAAGGGTGTACCTACTAGTTAAATACTACTACTATATCTACTTGTTTAATTAATTTTAAACTATGAATATCTTGGATTTTATCCGTATGAAAGAATGTTGTAGATAACAGAAGAAATAAATAACAACGTAATCAACAGAGAGAAATATTTTACAGGAGTCTGAGTTGTTGAAGCTACGTGGGTTTATTATAGGTAAATGACAATATACTTAGGATGGCCTAAGTTCACTTGTCATTAAATCGATAGGGGACAGCAGCTCTACTATAAGAAGCTGAACATAAATGCGTTGCATCCAGTGAAAAGTACAACTAAACACCGCATACAAATTTAAGGTTTTCACACGCTCACTTATACCACAATATAAGACTATAATATATAAGACTATAATAGATGAAAACGCGGCTGCGCTCGGTTGATATATAATATTTCATATTATGACTATAGGGAGGTAGATATTTTTGTAGTTATAATCAACTAAAAGGCATTACACCTTAGACTTAGAAGCAGATACGCCTAAAAGCTGTCAGTTCGCTAGACGCCACCACTTGTGGTAGCTAGTTTACAGTTTAATATATTGGTCCCAGTACTAGCGACACCCCAAAATTCAAATTCCGAGCATATTTAATACGAACCTATAGCCTATACGCCCTATACACGTTCTGAACAGCGCGGCAGCGTGATGCAGAAATGCGAGGTAAAATTTTGTAACGCCATCCATTATAAAATATTAAAACTATGTACGGCAAATAATACCACTAGATGGCATTTGTATCCTATTATTATTTTATGGCGACTATTTGCACTATTAGAATTTAACAAAATGACTCGACAATCCGAATTTTGCGGAAATATGTTGTCAACTCGAAATCAATATTTTTTTACGTTTTATGATTTAGGTAAGTTTTCAATTAAGTCTACCGTACTCCTTGACGGAATTATTTATATAGATTGTGCTTATATCAATAGACAGCAGCGCAATCAACCCAAGGGCCACGAAACATTCGCTTGGGCATGCATCAGCGTTGAACGAATTTCAACAAACGTTACAATTTGCAACGAAATTTTGTTACCTTATAAAAACGGACACATACATTGTTTTTAACGCTAAACGTTGATAATTTTAGAACTAAGCGAAAAATGCTTGAAAGGAATATTTCGTGGCACTCGGATAAGTAACTAGTAGATATAATATTTAAAGATTTTTTTACAACCTGACGAGCTGTGCTCCGCTGTTTCACTCGCTACTACATAAAAAAAAAACAAACACTATTCAACACATACCTATTTAACACAAAAATCATTTTTCAATTCTAACCAGTAGTTCCTGAGATTAGCGCGTTCAACCAAACAAAAATCCCTTCTGCTTTAAAATAATATAAGAAGTAATAATAAATAGTTTAGATGTATAAATAGTTCTATTTATAAACGAATATTAAAAGACTAACTGACCTTAGCAACAGGCGCTGCAAGCGGCGCGGCGACACCGTAGTGCGAGACCACGGGCGCAGCGTATCCATGGTAAGCGGGAGCCACCGCCAGGCCAGGGTTGCTCACACGTATATCAGCCTTACGAACACTGGAGAAGGGAGTGTCGATCGCTTTCGAGTACGTTGATACCTGGAATCGTCATTTGTATTTTTTTATTTATAATTTTGAAATAGCAAACGAACATGCAGTCCACCTGATGGTAAGTGGCCACGGAAGCCCATGGACATCTGTAAGTAACTTCATACAGAGCAGAGGTTCAATTTGAAGTCAATCACAGAAGCGTTGCTACATAGACGTTAATCCTTAGAAGCAACGCTTCTGTGAAAGTGTGTTCGGTTGCCTCATATGAAAGTAAGCCGGCAACCACACCCTTCCATCGAAACGTAGGAAATGCTCCACGTTAGAAATATGTAGGCGTTTATAAAGGATTACTTGAAATACTATAGAAATGTGTACGTCCACAAGACATTCATCCACGTTAGTACGTTTTCTTTATTGTAGAAATCAAATAAGCGTATTGAGAAGAAGTAAAGAAAAAAAAAAGAAAAAAAAAAGATTAAGAAGAAGAAGAGTATTGAGAATAGATCAAATGAGCGTATTAAGCGTGTAGTCCACGTGATAATAAATGGCATTTCACAAGCGCATTTGATAGTTATCGGTAATCGACCCCAGTTAAGATTATAGTCCTACCTAATAGCCTTTTATTAATTTAACTTTATTCATCAGAAAAATGGAAACAAAAACAAAACTTAAGGTTTACTTTTGTAACCTGTAAAATTGGCGTTTGGGTTGTGTATTTTTTATGCAAAGCAGCGACATACATTATTATCACTAAGAATAAGTATTAACACCTCGTATATGACGTGTATATCTCTTATCGCACCCTTCAAAGCATAACACAGCACCGCTTCAAAATATTTTTATAAGCAAAAATAGTTGCAGCGTTGGTGCCTCGGAAGTCTAACCGCTAAATGTGGTAACATTTAGCACCACCAGATTACAAAACATTTATTAATTTGTATTTAACAATTTTCATAATAATGATTTCTAAGTAAATCGATGAAAAGATAAATGTTATAGTTAAACCTACCTGTCCAAGATTGAAGGGTGATCTGAGGATGTTAGAGTGCTGTGTAGCTATGGCTGGTTGGGCGGGATAAGAGCTGTATGGGTTCCATCCACCATAGTGGTATGGAGCTCCGTAGGTGGGTGCCAATATTCCACCTGCCTGGGCGACGGCTGCCGCGCAAACAACAACAAAAACCTGCAAGGAACCACAAAGTATTTTTCTAAAAGGTTGTTCATAGTTCTCTAGAGGATAAGTTTAGTCTCTAACTTTATGAGTACCTACATTATAACTGAAGACTGAGCACAATAATTGTTATTCCTGATAATGAGCTGGAATATATATGCCGTGTTGTATTGGTCTTAGCACTACTCCTTCTCTTACAGTGGATTTCGCAGGAGTCAACTAAGAGACAAAATCCAGGAGATGAGTCGTAGCGTTTTCATTTGTAACATCAACACTTACTACGGTCACCATTACGCATGCCAGGCTCAGTGACCATTAGCAATAACCCCAATGTTAGGTCTATGTTCAGCAGTGGGCTGATGGATGAATGGATGGATGTATGTAAATGATCCTGACATATCAGAACTAATAAACCAGCAAGAACATTATAGTGCAGAAACAGGCGTGGTCACTGGTGCAGAAACAGGCGTGGACAGATTCAGGTAAAGTTCCAAAACATTACCAAAATTTTGAAATTCAGCATTCTGCATATCTGAAAACTTCCTTCTCCCCATCAATTTTTTTTAAAGCTTCAATCGAAATTAGGCTCCCGCAAATGAAATTGGTAGATTCGCTAATAGGCGTTGGTTTAAGAGAAAAAAGTACAATTAAAATTGAGTAGCTCGTTTATATCTTAAATGTAATAAATGTACAAAAATATTTTATTATTTTTCGAAAACTATGTAGCTGAATGTCACAAATTGTTTTGAACGATAATCGAAGAAATTCTCACCTTTAATAGCATTTTGTATTTAACCCTTCAAAGCTCGGGTACTATATGGTGTCCCAACGAATGCTGCAGGGCTTTTATAGCCCGTTGTTAGTGCAAAGGACATGTGTGTGATATTGTGATTGTATCACATACTTATTAGGACACGCATTGTATGCTGTCATGGTTGTAGGCTTTGGAAAAAGTATACGCAGGTGTGGCGCCGGGCAAGGACAATGCGTGGTCGGGACAATTTGCGGCCCTTATTACCATTATCTAGTATTGCACATTTCATTTACAGATTAGAAAAGTTGGACACATGCACGTGCTTTATCATACATATACCTATCGACTTAAATACCTTTTGAAATTGATGATTACAAGTATCATCATCGTATTTCCTACCTTATAAAAGGTACCTACATATCCATGTTATTTTCTTGAAATAATATAAGGAAAAAATATTAAAAGTCGACATGATGATATTTTTTCTAAATAAGTGAAATATATGGATATGTTTGATTGTTTTTTTTTAACTAAAGTACCTAGTTCACTCGACCTCTCTTGCGATCCCCTACTGAGACATCGCGACTCCCCAGGGGGTCGCGACCCACAAGTTGAAAAACATGGTATACGTTAAATAATTATGATGATATTAAGTACATATGCAACGAGAGTCTACCTATAGTTTCAGAAAATCTTTTGACACATGGGTAATAAAGTTGCTAATCATTCCCTGTGTTCATTAACATATTTTTGTAATCATTAAAGATCCATAACCTTTTAATTACCTACATATTTTTATGCAATTTAATTTTGTTTGTAGATACTTATAAGTATATTAAATGTACCTACATATCAAGTAAACCAATGTCATACTTATCATTGTCTACGAGAATGGACTTAAATAATAAACTAGTTATACTGCTTACATATAGATTCATTACTGTACTTAGATCGGGTCAATGATTATTTATTTATTAATATTGCTACAGGTATAACGCGGTCACGTTCATATGGAATCGACCTAAATTCTTGAGACATTAGGCACAGCTACAGTTTTGTTAAGGAAAAACACATTCTTAATTAACTAATTGCCGAATGGAGTTCAATGTTGGTACTAGTTCCCAAGCTATAATATTGTCATATATGGGAAGGTAATTTACGCGAGGCATTTAAACTATTTATAGTTATCGCGTTATCCCTTATGCTAATAGGCACCAAAATAATTATGAAGTTCCTTGACATTATGCAAAACGGATAATATAAATTTACGTTGCATCGAGAGCCTCTGCAGCTTTTAATTGTTCCACATTTTCCTAAAGTGTAATCAAGTCTGTTTCATAACTATTGACTAACGACGCAACTATAAGTCAGCTGATTTGTATTTCTGTAGTGTGAGAATTTGAATAATGACCGCATGTTATTTTATCCATGGGTCATTGAAAAAATATTACTTAGTGTTTATGGATTTATTTGCCAGGTAATCACGTACCTACTTACTAAATTGGCAAGCAGGGCGCGGTCCGGCTTGCTCCGCAGCCTTTATTTAATGCTTGACCCAAACCCGTCACTAAATGCCAGATAAGTGGCCAGGTATCTAAAATTTACATATGATCTTAATGATAAAGATAACGTGTTTATATGCAATTGCCTACTATGTCATTGATCTCTTTTAAATGATTTGCACATAAGTCGATAGGTAGACGTGAACTGGGTAAAATCTTTCATGGTTCGATTGCGGAGGCTCCACCACTATACCTTGGTACCTACTTACCTGTTTTTGCCTTAATAAAACAATATTAAATGCTGATGTATTCTGGCTTAAAGAATAAGGTAAGGGGTCTCCCTTATTAGATGTCATTTATTGATACTTATTCTAGGCTCGTTCGCTTTCATTATATTAATATATATATACACCTATTGTTTATGAAGTAATCGAAAATAAATGGGTTTTTGGCTATATAGGGTCGTACGCACTACGTAAGCAATATATATTGTACAACAGTGAGCATGTCGATTCACCAATTGAACACTTATTCCACCACAAATTAATAGTTACTAATAGACCACAAATAGTAACAATGGTTGATAGAAATATGAGTCATGTAAGGAATCGGAGCAAATTTAAAATGGTATACGTAAACTATACAGTGTAGTAAACGGTAAAGGCTTACGAATGCATCTCAATATAAGCAAATAAATGAATTCATTCATTACAATAACATTTGAATTCCGAGTTGATTAATCTTGTCGACCTTTTAACCTTTTTTGCGGCTTATTTCAAAGACTCCTTTATTTCATATACTTACACAACGGGTACGACTTAATCCTTGTATGACGACTTCTTTTTTAACACTTTATTTACGGTTCTTATGTTAGCAAATTGCAAGACATTAGGAACGACTATGGTCTGACAGGGTAGGTATCACCGCCACACATATTTCTAGCGTGAAGCAATTCTTGCGTTTTGTAGGGTATGTTACACAGAATATGGCCTTCATATAAAGCGAACGTCCCAAGGGTTAACCTAGGAAGTAGCAACGCATGTGTGATTGACTTCAGATATACCTAACTCATGTTCCATATGAATTAGTTTACTGATATCCATGCGCGGTAGTGATCTTACCATCTGATGATACATACATCGACGTTGCCTCTTCAATTTCATATAAAAAATGCGGCCCTGGCAGCCACCTCTCAGGCCAGGTCCTAACTACTAGCTTTTTAAAAATAGATAATGATGTAAATAAAGTACGTATTTACATCTAGTATCTATGTCTAACTACATGTGCGTAAAAGCGATCAGTTAGCAAGTAGGACAAGTAAGCAAAGCGTAACGACTTTTAAATATTTAATTATATCCAACCGCACTTAATAGGAATATCCGTCACGCTGTCCCCACGGAACAAGCCAAGTGCATCGTCATAAAATAGCAGTATACAGCTACCTGCCTTGCTTACAACGCTTATTCGATATTTATTACAGTCATAAAAAGTCTCATTTAAGTGTTAACCAATGTGTCACTTCAAAGAACGCATTATGATTTTATTTTGTACTTTGACCGTTATTTATAGTGAGCGTTGGTACTCAGCTACAATATCCTCGGATGAAACACCATCCTTTGAAGTGAACAATACAGGTTTATTAAAGGATACTCAAAATCATAAGCAACTTTATTCTTCACTCTTTACATTGAAACACGACGATAGACCGTTTTATAAAAAAATGCATTTTTGGCAAAATACATTCGCCCTTAAAAACCTAACAGGTGTAAATGTTGACGCAAAACTATTAAATATACAACATCCAACATTTGGTAAAATCGCATATCAGCATCTTTCATCATTGGATAACAAATTATCTTTAAAAAATACAAGTTCCACGAAACTCTTGCGTCCCAGAAAAAGAGTTTCTAAAAGATGTCCTTCACTGAGAACAAAAAAGAAGCTGCAAATCGATAATAATTTAAGAAAAACTAAATTTCTCGAAGTGTTCGAAGTAGTGCAGTTTGAACACGTGGCTTGTACATCGAGTAGTGGATTGGAGGGCACTTGCTTGCATGAATTTGACTGCAAAACAGCCGGTGGATCAACTATGGGCTCTTGTGCCGATGGACATGGAACTTGCTGCGTAAGTAAGTACCTACAATCTAATTTACGATCTTTTATCAGAACTATTCCTCATTAATAATTTCCATATTTCATAGTTACATCTCATAAAACTTAATTGCAATCGTTAGAGCTTTTTCAATTTCATACATAAGCATGTTATACAAGAATTAGTTATAAAAACTTATAAAATAGATATTATATATATATATATATTTCGTTTTAATGCAGTTCAGTTTCTTTGTGACGGAACATATTCATCTCCAACCGGATGGTTCACCAACCCTGACTACCCTACACCGAGCAATGAGAGAATATCATGCACTATCACTGTGGATAAAAGCTCAGTGGACATCCAACAAATTCGATTGGACTTTTTGAATTTCGAAGTAAGCGTAATGTATTGTGTTAGTAAAGTAGTAATGCGAATCTAATAATTAATATTGAATTCATCCTTTAGATGCTGCCACCAATATTAGGCACATGTGAAGATGATCAATTCGTTGTATCAGGACAAAACGCAAATAACTTTATACCAATTCTATGTGGAATAAATACTGGACACCATGGTAAACCTATTTTTTTAAATTTATTACACCTCCTTTTGTGGAGTTTAAAGGATGTGGTAGTGGAGACATACCTACTCATCTGAGACGTTCCAACTTAATCGTCAAGATTAGCAACACACCTGTAGCCGACCTCGGGTAACAATAATCTTTTTAAGGTTGATTACAGATATCCGTGGGGACAGTGACCATCAGATTGACTTGCGATTACAATTTGATAAAAAAAGTATATTATTTAGAATACGAAGCATACGTGCAATATCAAGAATACTATTAATAATTTTTGTCAGCCACGAAATAAAGACCTATTTTTGCAGAATTTTTGAGCAACAATTACTGCCTTATGTGCTTTAGCGTTTTACCTACCAGAATGCCATTAAAATGAAAAAGATCAACGCTTACGTTGAAGGTTTTCTACAGTTGAATCCTTCAAGGTGCACTAATTTTAAACGTATGCTATCATGGTAACTACTCACATTACAGTATTGCCTAATATTTTACGATTAGCATGATTTTCGAACTTTCAGTTTATATAGAAGTCAGCGATGTTGTTGGACCAGTTTATCTTTCAGTCCAAACTGTCGCTTCAGAAAACCGGTTGTTTGCAATAAAGGTAAAAACAATAAGTATTTATTACAATAATTACAGGATTACATACTTAATATATAAGACTCACATAGTCATATATTTTTTATGCATTTATTCTTTTTTACCTCCTCACCATTTCACCGCCGATACACCAGACTTAAAGAATCTCCTGACTTTCTCCTACACGATTTCATAGTTTAAATCACATAACAAGAAGCATTGTTTTTCGAAGTGCGGATCGCGGCCCTTTGAGGGCCTTGGGGGTCGCAATGCCTCCGTAAAAAAACACGCTTTAGGTGAATTAAAAAATAACATAATATGTAATTAAATGAATATAAGTTAGAAACAAAGCATCGGAGGAGTCGCGAAATATTGTCATAATACTAAGGGGTCGTGTCATAATATTTGGTCGTCGTATTGAAAACACCACCATAACACCATAAGGGGTCCAACATAACTCAGATACATACATACATACTTACTTACTTACAAACAATTTCACTATCTTATATGAAAAATTTGCAAGAATACAAAGTATGTACATGAAACATTGATTTGACATTATTAACACCAATGAAAGTTAATATGAACACAATCTAAAGCGGTCATTTGTGTCAATGCAATGTTTATTACATCTGACGATATGATAAGGGATACGCAGAAGATACTTAAGGCGCATTGACGACGCGTTGCACACAGCACAGTGAACTGCACCGCTACTGTATGTTTTAAGTCGTGAATCAATGCACTGACATACTGTGAAACGGTAGAACTTGTCGTGGTTTCAATCCTGTGGCACCGTCGCCTCGCCTATCCCTGCCTTGTACCTAATAGCTGTACTGCTGTATTCTGGGTTGTAATCTGTGGTAAAAAAAATAAACACACGAAGCATTCCAACTTATTTTTTGTAATCTAGCTCAAATATTACTCCAACCCTTAGCGGAGTTGATCACAGATTTCTAGGATCGGCAGCGGTCACTTACCACAGTAATGCTTGATTGCAATCATCATTTTAATTTACAAAAAATATAATCTACATGTTCTAAGAAAGAACGCGGCATCGATCTCGCTTTCTCGCCCGACGTCTTTTCTGTGTGGTCTGTCCAATATCATCTACTACATTGTAGATTGAATTCTTATATACAGCACTTTATTTAAAAACATGATTGTTTATTACCTCGTATAAGACAAGGACAATTGAAAGATATTAAAATATAATCAGCCACCAATTTAGGATTTTTAGTATTTATATAGGTACTTAGTTAAGAGCAAGCACGTGGTAATAAGCAAAAAAGTAAATACATAGGTACGTATGAATGTACGTGTGTAGGTATGTATGTGTACATAGGTGTATGTACCTACGATCAAATTAAATACTGTTAATAAACAATTGTCCTAGTGTCCGACCGAAGCGAAGATCAACTTTTGGCCGAAACCGAAACCGATTATTCGGCTATCGCCACAACCTTCGGCCGAAGCCGAAGCTTCAAATACCTAAAGTTTATTTCCAAATTCGTTTAAATGGAGTATTATAACAATTTTAAAAACTTCTATATACCTATAATCATTTTTGTTGATTAAGTATATGTAAAAGATTTCTAGAGCTGAGTGTACGTAGGTACAGCAAAGTAGTTTGCCAAAAATTATAACATTTCGCATAATGTGAATTTCCAATACAACTGGCAATGTCAACCCACAACGGAGTGTGCGTTTACCCCTGCCCTTCACTGCCTGCCTCTGCATCACGGAGACGTATGTTATTTACAGTTCGTTCATTTTTTGCACTTACTAGAATCCTTGCTAGAAACTTCAGCTCATTTTGACCGAAGCCGACGGTTTTACCGAAGGTGGATGTTTTGGCCGTAGATGGGTTTTTTCCGAAGGCGGCCAAAACCGAAGCCGAAGCTTCGGTCAGATACTAAATATTTCGTATATTTATATATATTTTAGCTATTCTTATTATTTACCTCTTCTCCATATGATTATAATTAGTTGGAATTATCAAAATAATGAACGTTATCTATTGGATTGGTACCTATTATGGATTTCACTGATTCATTGCCTGTTTAACTTTGAGTTAAAAGCTAAGACTGCTTCTTGTTGTAATTTGCAACAAGAAGCATAGTTTTAGATTTTGGAACATAGATATGTAGTGATTAATTATTTATCATCACTATAATTTTATACTCGTATAAATAGACAAAGACAAAACTGTTAAGACATTTCTCTCTTTTGTTTGTTAACAGTTTTTTTTGTATCCTTTAGCTAGCTATTGACGAGGTTTAGGGTTATCGATTTAAAAATGGAGAGAATTTATGATTGGGGACCCATTGAACTTCCGACTGAAGCCGACGGCTATGTTTCGTATATCGTACAAAAATCGTATTTGGGAATACTTTACACTTTTATACCTATATACCTACCTGCGGTTTCAACAGGTGTATTCTTCAAATTAATTAATCTCATACGTATATGTAGGTACCTACTTATCTTTTGTCTCAACGAATTTGTAAATACCGAGCACAATAATTAGTAATTCGTCATTAACATAACTATAATACGTAAATAGGTGTCTACTGTCCTATAATGAATCATACTGATGATTATAACTACGAAATATTTTAGGTGACGCAGCTCTCAAAATCTGATGAACGATCGTCTCCTAAGGGGTGTCTTCAATATTACAAAGACAGTAATGGATACATAGAATCGTTTAACTACGGAGATATATCTGAAATCGGCATTCCAAGATACCCTAGTTATTTGGTAAATCAATTATAAGTTTATTTTAAATGATAAGATATTTACTTATAGGGGAAAGGTGTACGAGATGAGCCCCTTAAGCGGGAATGGCTGTAGATTCTACAATATTTAACTTAACGTAAATCTAAAAGCAGATAAATGTAGCAAATTTATCTAGCTACAAACGTACATACTTAAAATATTTCACTTAAAGAGCTTTTAACGTTATTTTTTTATTTTTTAAAAGTCTATGAAAGGATCATCTTGGACTCCCCCGTGTC
>MOOZ01000783.1:297394-308499 GCA_002930495.1 Cecropterus lyciades
ACTACAAAATCATAATATTGTATACAAATGAATAATGATCAAGTCTCGGTTTTGACGAGATCTTGTTTCGAACCATTTGGCTCAATCAGCCAATTTCTCCTATAAGCCTCTAAGCCTCAAATTCTGGGGATTTATGTTCACTTTCATCATTTTCCTACGATTTCGGCCGAATCTAGGCTAAAAGCCTATGGTTCAGTTTCAGTTGCAAAATTTTATTCAAATAGTAATAAAATAAATAGATAGTTACACGTTACATATTAACAGAAATTAAAGCCCACAAAGAATATCACACATTATAGTTTTCCTCCTGTGGCATTTGTTGAATCATAAATACAATGTACCTACAGATGTTTTTCATTTTATTTTATTGCATAAAATATTTTATAATGTACAATCAGATTGGTATATATAGCAGTAAGAAAAATATACAATTTGGCACTAATAAAAAATATAAATGAATTAGAATAAACTACATCTATGTATTTACTTTATCTTTTGACTAAGAAACTAGTCATACTTATTTTTTTATACTATTTTCACATACTCTCCGTTTCTTAAGGCCATCTCTTACAATTTTATCAAATGACAGTATAATTCCAACTGAGATGGCCCTTAACAAACCTATTAAAAAACATTGAGAAGTAACTTATTGAATACTTTCAATAGAACCACATAATATAAATGCATACGAAAAACTACAACTATTCACTTTATATTTAGACTAATAAAAATACTAAAACTTATTTTGTTTTACTATTTTCACATACTTTCCGTTCCTTAAGGCCATCTCTTACAATTTTATGGAATGACAATATGATTCCAACTGAAATGGCCCTAAACAAGCCCATTAAGAAACATTGGAGTATAACTTGTTGAAAACTTTCAATGGACCCACAGAATAAAGTTAATAGCATTGTTCCTGATGCACCAAACACAGAATAAGTTTTGCCATTCTGAAAAAAAAACATGATTTTAAATTCCAATACAATATTTATCTTTCGAAAATAATTCAGACATATGTAAAATTACACAAGTACATAAAAAAATGAAAGAATTGGAGACAATTCCATGGAAACATGAAATTGACCTATGCATGCCTTAAATATTATGGTGAATCATATATAAAAATAGAGTCAGGAAATGTAAAGTGATTTCCTGAGTGCTACAAATGAAGTTTCTAGAACCAGTAAACAAAAAAAATGAAGTAAAAACAGTTTTTTATTTCTTTAAAATTTCAAGCCCTAGAGAAAAATAAACTTACCAAAGCATCCTTCATCATTTTCTTTCCAACTTCTTCTGGTGACTGTAGCCCTCCAGAGCCAGATATAAGTTTAGTCTCCTTAGGTTTTGTTCTCTCCTCATTGGCAAATCCAGGAGTATCTGTATCAGCTGGGAAGGCTAGCGTCAAGCTGACTTTAGTTCCTACGAGCTCCATAAGCACTGATTCTGCCAATCCACGGACAGCCCACTTAGCCGCTCCATAGGCACTGTAGCCATATATTCCTGTAAAAATCAGTATTTATTAAAAGCTTTTATTTTTCAAAAAGAATAGAATAGTGCTATAAGTGGAATACTAAAAAATATACATCATATTATTAAACACATTTTAAATATGGAGAATAAATTACCAATAAAATTTATTATGGCCTAACTAACTTGCCAAGTGGTCAAGTTTCCAATTTCTTTCGTTTATCCATAAGCAAAATTTAAGAAAATAAGCTTTTTACTGTTTTAAAAAATTACCTATCAGTGCTGCTTCTGTAGATACAAATACTATGATTCCTTCATTGCGCACCTTCATACCAGGGAGGACATACCTTGTTGGGTATGCAGTGCCGAAATAATTCAAATCAATCATTTGTTTTATGTCATCAGGCTTCATTGTTTCGAACTGCCCGCATATGCACATGCCAGCACAGGCTACAAGCATAAATATAGGTCCAACTTCAGCTTCAAGCTCAGAAAGCCGTTTCTCTATAGTACTGTAATCAGAAGTAACATCCAGTGAAACATACTGGATTTTTTGCTTTGAGTCCGACGGACGTAGAGCGGTAAGTTCATTAACCGCACTGGTCAACTTTTGCACGTCTCTGCCGATGATCGTAACATCTCCTCCTAATCTCACGGCCTCGGCAGCCGCCGCCTTGCCGATACCACTCGAACCTCCGGTAATCACCACATGTTTATTCCTCAAATTTTTGTAAATTACTTTTTTATCAAAATTGAAATAAATTATAAGGAATAACACAGCTACTGTGGCTCCAATAATTGCACACAAAATTAAAATCATGTTTATCTATATTATTTACTTTCACACTACAATTATTAGCATTTATTTAGGACCATTAAAAAGGTTGGGTTTGCGTCCTAGTTCGAAATTATAATAAATAAAATATGAATAAAATTAAGTTGATAACGTTATTTATTACCCGTGGTTGACGTTTGGCAGCGGATGTCACGTCCGGTAGCCGGTAGCATCAAAATAAGAGATTCGTTCATTACTTAGATATTAGAATGTTTTTTTAAAGGCTTGAGTTGTGCTCATTTCATGTTCAATTTTCTGAACCAATAATATACATTTTTCGGTATTACTAACATGCTAACCAATAAGTATCATTTCAGGTATCCGAATTTTCTCTACTGCTACTTTTCACATGGAATTCAACAAAATTATGAGAGGCTCGGAAGATGTGTGATAGTTTTTTATGTTTATCATTATATTTCCAGTACCAATAAATGCAACGGAAAAATATAATCTATGGCCCCACTCACATTAGGTAAGCTCGACAGGTCCAGTCTTGCTATAAACATTACAATGATAATTAATCTGTCCGTCTAACCGTAAGTAATACACGTGGTATTACTTACGCTTCCATGGAATGGACAGAATTGCTTAACCACCACCTGGGGTTCGACAGTTCGTATCCATACAACCAGGGACTACAAGTATGTATGGACAGCGTCGTCTCGCGCAGTGCGCTGAGTGTTTTGAGCCCTCGGATTCCACCGCGGAAACTAATCGGTCGCCAGTTATTGTGTTTTATTCAATTCTTACTTTTTTTTAGAGAATAGCGTATTATTAATAAGCATATAAATATGCTAACTTAAAGAATACTTCATGTAACTCGCTTAATTATATTAATTAATCGTTTGTTATAAAAGATTTATCCTTCTTTAGAAATTATAACTGTGACCACCTTGTTTTCTGTATTTTATGTCCAAAACCCATCACTTAAACAACAGAAGTGAGTTTCCTTAAAAAATGTTTTTATGACTAGTTGCTTTTCAGCTTGTATGACAACGACCTATAGTATTATTTTTCCTTAATATTTACAAGTACATCGGCAAGCGTTTCTGAGTTGTAAAGTTATTTTTTTAACAAAAAATACAACTGACTTCAATTTTACAAAAAATATTTTAAATACACGTTGGTTCAGTACATAGTCCCGAAGTTGGCGCTCAACATAATACGTATATTAAGCTGAATCATCCTTTTAAAAAATTAATTCAGTGGTAAATTTCACATTTAGATTATTCATAATTCTACTTATAATTAAATTATAATGCACATTTTTTACAACTTTATTACGTTAATAAATAATTAAAACTATTAAACGATACCCTCAAAATTAATAAACGATCAAAATTGCTGCAGATTTATTACATGGTGAAATGATCCTTTTTTGAGAACAACCAATGAATGAATATTTATACATTTGGATTGTGCAAGCAGAAATCACGAAATAATTATTGTAGTGTTCTATTTGAATATAACTTAAATTAGACTGTTTGTCAGAAATCTACACCCAATTTTACAATCTTAATATATATAAATATTACGTGTCATGTTGTTTGTCCGCGATGAACTCCTAAACTAATAAACCGATTTGAATTAAATTTGCATACCGTATGCAATTTGATCCAACTTGAAGGATAGGATAGCTTATATCTATACAAATACCGATAACGGAACCGTCTGTTTATCACCAAGCTGTATCACATGAACCGTGATAAACAGACAGTTGAAACAGACAGTTGCCCAACGAAGTGGACACGGGTCTGTTAGTAATTATGTATGTTTTGTGACATAATAAAATTAGTGAAATGGATATTGAAAATAAATACTATATCCAAATAATACTGCTCGGATGTAGGAACAGAACGACGGAATTGACTTGAATTGAATATATAGTTCAAGTAGCATGCAATTTCGGAATATGCATAATGTGTGAGTGTACATTTAAATGGTTTTGTGTAGTGTGAGTGAAGTACGTCATTGTCAATGTCAATTCGTAATTTGTGATGAAGTGAATCTGTGAAATGTCATTTTAGAACACCAAATAATTGTAATATTGATTTTGTTTATGAAATCACTTTAATAATAGTGTTAGTTGTTAATTATTAAATAAGTATCCTTTATTACGTAGCATAAGTGTGTTACAAAAATGAATCAAGAATCCAATAGATTGAATACATTTTCTAACTGGCCCGCGTCTGCCCCAGTGAATTCTACTAGACTAGCGAAGGGCGGGTTTTTCTACACTGGCCAAGGTACTGAGGTACAGTGTTTTAGCTGTGGGGGTAAAATATCAGATTGGAATTATGGTGACCAGGTTATGTGGCGACATCGCCGATTAGACCCGAACTGTGCCTTTGTGGTGAATCCCCTGCTGTCGGGTAATGTTGCGATGACGCTAGAGTCCTCCAGCGCGTCTAGTATCACCACTACGGCACCGCGTTGCCTCACTGAGCCGAGTCAAGAGGAAAACAGACAAGCAGAAGAAGATGAGATGTATAAGAGTGATGCGCTGAGGTTCCTCTCATTTTCCAATTGGACTGTAAGTTACTTATTTTTTTAATTAAATAAAATAAAAAAAACTATAAAGAAATATTTTTAGGATTATTAAAGTAGCACTATTTCAATTGTAGAACTCATGTATCATATCTTTAGACCTGAGCATGTTGTCACTCCAGAATGTTTGTTTAGGGTGAAAAAATATTATCAAATGTTTATTAACTTTAAGAAATGGTTAACAATGGTAAAAGTCAAAAAAAGTAATAAATATTAAAACATACAAAGGACTATCAAGTGCAACTATAAATGAGCGAGGTGTCACATTCCACACAGGTCTCGGATTATAGTGCATTGGTTATTTATGCATTAAATATTTCCTCTAGTGTTGTAAACTTCCATTCATATTTTCCATTCATATTGTAATTGATCTTAAATCGTAATAGTACCACAATAACAAATGTGTCACTAACATAACAGGTGGTTGTTTGATATGCAATTGTCACAATTTACTTATAATAGTTTTCACCTAGTGGTTTATACAGGACATAAATTTCATAGTTTCACTACGTCCAGAAAACAAATTGGGTATTACTAAAGCTCATCAATAGCTAATATGACAAAATAAAAATACATTATTGATTGTCAAAAAAAAAGAGAGAATGGTTAAAAGATTTTACCTGTTTTACCTTTCTTCTTCTTTCTCTTTCTTTTGTAATTATGTATAAACTGAGTAAATTGTCCATGAGTACTACATAGAGCCAAAACATATTTACCTTCTAGGATACCTCAGTGTCACGTGAGAATTTAGTGAGCGCTGGGTTTTACCATCTTGGTGGAGGAAGACTGAGATGTGCATGGTGTACTGGAGAGTTGGGACCATTTAGTAACTTTGGATCTGTAGGCACACCTCATCAGGTACACAGAATGTAAGTTACCAAATAATTTGTCTATTTGTATATTCATATTGAGAAGTGGTAGAACTCTGTGGATTTGGGGAGTTGCATTACTAAAACACCTATTTTTGGCATAAGAAAGTCATGTTTTGGTAAAAGGATAAACTATCATAGGCCTTACTTACATGTCTGTGATTAATATAGCTTGTGTTCTGTATGAAGTTACAAATGTCCAGAACGGGCAATGATTGCTTGCCATAAGGTTGACCAATGACCAAACCCAACGAAGTGGACCCTACCATGCAACCATCTGAATGAGAATTTAGCTTTCTGGTCTTGGTCTGGGTGTTTGTGTATTTGTCTTATACCATCTATTACCCAGGATACAGGAAAAAATTTGCCGCCACGGAATGCCTGGCAGATATGAATCATTGTGTTTGTACAAGTAATGTACTAAGTCAAACTAACACCGCAGCCCGCTTGGTTTTGTTTGATACTTAATAGTTCCCAAATGTATAACAGATAGCGCTAAAATAAATAAGGCATGCCAATTGCTACACGAACAATCGGGCTTACGTATGCCTATAGATATCACATCAAAAATCCTAGTTTGGAGCTTTGAGTGTAGAAAGTGTTTTCTTCTTTAATAACATAAACAAAAACAAGAATTATCAAATAATGAACTGTATTGGAAAATGATTACTTTATTTTTACTTAGTCCACTAACCACTTAGGACTAAGTAAAAATAAATCAGAACAATCTGATCATTAAAAAATGTTTATTGGTGTGTAGAGATAAAATACTTATGCAGAATGTGGTATTATTACAGGTACTTTCCACATTGTGAACATGCTGCAGAAATTGAACGTAATTTGCGACTTAGAGATGAAAGAAGGACTCCCAATTCTATTATGGTTAGATGTGCTAAGAACATGGCGCTTGCTGGGTAAGAAGTCAGTTGGTAGTTCTACTAATTTATTAAATTTAGGGTATTGAGATGCATATTTCTGCCTAATAACAGCAGGGTCAATCACAGTGGGCCTGGTTTAAAGAGTGTGGTGAGGAAGATATTCCTATCTGAGGCGTTCAAACTTGGTCTCAGGTGTATCAATGCATCTGTGGACACTTATCTAGGGTTGAATGACAGTGACCACTTACCATCAAGTAGCTGTATACTTGATTGCTACTTCTATATTATTAAAAAAATACTATGAGATAAATTAAAAATGTGCTTTTTAATCATTGTAAATTAACTATGTTATTTTTAAACATTCGTCATTGAGATTTAAAACTTCCACTAAATTAGATTAGGCCAGAATTATAAACTTTATTATTGGCAGTTGGTAATATTCATTTGCTTTTTTTGTTGATTCTGATATTGAGTCAAATTGCGATATGTGTAATGATTTTTTATATAACTAATTGTGTGTTTCACTTATTGAATAATTTGCCAAATGCAAATTTGCAATTGGACTAAAAATTAAAAATGTCCAAACGAACAGTTATGTTGATGAAACCAAATGTCTAATAAATTTGTACTTGGCATTTGTACAATGATCTCCTAAAAACTTTGAACCTTGAACTTACCTACTATAGAACTTACATTGTAATCTTGTTTGAAGGTTAATTAGAATGTTGTGTATTTGAATTGTATGTGTATTAGTAAATGTGTCTCAAGTAATATTTGTATTTAAAGATATGTACAGAATATTATTTTTAAGTTATATCCCTAGTACATCTAAGGTAATGCCGGTGGTGTACTGACACCACCCGGCACTAAAAAAAATTTACTCTTTTTATTTAAAAAGATTATTTTTTTTATTTTATTTTAATTCAAAAACATGTTCTATAGAGGTCACAAGAATATGGGCATGAGTATTAACAAACAAATAAGAAAAATCCTCAAATTTCCTAAACGATAATGGTCCAATTTCGACAACTAAATTAAATAAATATCTATAACGAGATGTGCTCACATAATATAATTAAGCATGTAGTTTTGATTCGAGCAGTTCGGGCGCCGAGCAGAACGCTCGCGTGGTCGCAGCGGGTAGTGAATGGCGTGCCTTAGGCGTCGTAGGTGGCGGGGCAAGGCATCCCACTCACGCTGGACTAGCTTCGCGTCTCGCCACCTTCGACGGCTGGCCCGCTGATCGTGCACAAGATCCACGAGCGTTAGCTGATGCCGGGTTCTTCTATACGGGTGTTGATGATCAGGTGAGATTTTAGTGCTGTGGTGTACAACAGTAAGTGTCGCCTCGGGTAATGAGGGGCGTGCCTTAGGCGTCATAGGTGGTGGGGCAAGGCATCCCACTCACGCTGAACTAGCTTCGCGTCTCGCTTCGACGGCTAGCCTGCTGATCGTGCTCAAGACCTATGAGCGTTAGCTGACGCTGATGCCAGGTTCTTCTATACTGGTGTTGTTGATCAGGTAAGATTTTAGTGCTGTGGTGTACAATAGTGTAAGTGTTGCCGCAGGTAGTGGGTGGCGTTCCTTAGACTTCGTAGGAGGCGGGGCAAGGCATCCTACTCACGCTTGACTAGCTTCACGTCTCGCCACCTTCGATGGTTGGCCCGCTGATCGTACTTAAGACCCAAGATCGTTAGGTGATGCTGGGTTCTTTTATACTGGTGTTGATGATCAGGTGAGATTTTAGTGCTGTCGTGTACTATGGTGTAAGTGTTGCCGAAGGTAGTGTATGGCGTTCCTTAAGCGTCGAAGGGGGTGAGAGCATGGTGAGTGAGATCACGCTTAACTATCTTTGACAATTGGCCCGCTGCCTTCTTTATACTGGTAATGATGATTACGTTAGATTTTAGTGGTGTGGTAAAATAATATATTCAGAAGGCACATGTAATAATCATCAATAAGGACTAAATATTTGACTTATTTTGTATTAAGTCCTGGGCGTACAAAGTCACGGACGATAGCTAGTAATATTAGTATGGACATTTAAGAATTATAATAATAGCTTTATGTATATTTTTGTTGTTGTCAGGTGCGATGTTTTTACTGTGATGGTGGTTTGGGTAAATGGGAGGCGAGCGACGCGCCGTGGTCCGAACACGCTCATTGGTTCCCACACTGTGGATACGTGCTACTCGTCAAGGGGCAAGAATTCGTTGATTCGTGCAAGGAACGCAATTCGGTTAGTATTTGCATGAAATGTCCCACTTATAGAGGCGACCATTTAAGACCTCGAGTGTAGCAACGCATCTGTGATCGTCTTTAAATATAACTCCTGTTCTATATGAAGATGCTTACAGATGTCCATTGGCGGCAGTAGCCACTTACCATCGGGTGGACTGTGTGCTCCTTTGCTGCTTTAATCTAAAAAAGAATTATATCGCACTGTGACAATAAAAGGGACGTAATCGAAAATTTGCTTTTTGATTGAAATTATCTCTGTCGTAATTTAAGATTACTTGAGTAAGAGAGGTGACATAGAAATTTTTTTGAAGTCTTTCTATGGATATGCACCGCGTATGTCGGACTCCAGACCGGATTGCAATTTGTAAATCTGTAAGCATTTTGTAAAAATAATTAAATTCTGTCCGCATTTTGGGTAGTATCATAAAGCGCGTGGCTATTTATGTGACCTAACATTTATATGTGACCTTTTCTAACACGAAATCGTCTTCTTATTTCGCTAGACGCAACTACTAAGAGTTTTAAGTACTTAATTCACTTTGCCGAAACGTTGAGTTGGGTCGTTTTAGTTTCCACTGTGTGAAATAGAAAACGCGAAAATTCGATGCTCATGTATCAAATATATAATAATACATATTTTGATCCCAAACATTTATTCTTAAAAGCAGTTCTAATATACATTATTTTCTAACAAAATAAACAAATTTTGGTTTCTTTTTCATATCGTGTTTGCTGTATATATTTGTTTCTAAATAATTAACAAATATTTACTTTAGTGTGGTTATTCAACTTAATCTATTTCTATTTGTAGGTATCATCAGCCAACCGCAGTCTCCGATCGAGGATTCGGAATGTAGGATTTTATGACGTTGAAGAAGATGAGGTAATATAAAAATTTACGCTAAATTAACTGTATACGTTTTTTATGCAGCTTATGTTTTATTATACCGATACATTTAATCTTACATATAAAATTCTCGTGTCACAATGTTAGTTACCTTACTCCTACGAAACGGCTTTACGATTTTTACCCAATTTTATATGCATATTCAGTTGGTCTGATAATCGGCTACTATCTATTTTTCATACCTCTAAGTGATAAGTTTACCCTTAAAATTTTTTTTAAAATTTTTGGACATTTTTTTTGTTTTTATTTTTCTATAATGTGGCATTAAAATACGTACATCTCTAAATTTTTATCCTTTTATCACCAACCCCTATTTTTAATAGCCATTTTAGTAATTTAATCATTTATATGGCAAAACAACGTTTGCCGGGTCCGCTAGTCTACTGTAAACATAAGATCCTCTCTTAGATGTGTTAATGTTACAGCATAATTAGCTGTATAAAATAACAAATTTTGTATAGCTTTGCAAATATTTTGGACAAATTGCCGACGCCTGGTTTGGCAGAATGTTATATTCTGTACTATGTGTTGCTAATGGTAATGCCATGCCATGCCATTTATATTATTAGTTAGGTAGAACCTTTGTAATGCGTTTATATATATTTTTTATCATTTCTTCTGTAGCGGCGGTCAATAACAGGACTAGGACCGCCTTATATTCTCTAATATTTGGCGGTCCTAGTCCAAATATTTTATTTACATATATTTGTATGTATATTCATATATTTCAAAGCCAAGTATATTTTTTGGAACTATTCAATAATATCTAGACCCACTTAAAACTACTTGCCGACACATGACTGACCTAAATCTATAGGGCCTATAGATTTAATATTCTATCTACCCCATATACTAATACAAAATTCGTACAATCGGCTCACTTGTGTTTGAGGCGATCATCTTAGTCTTCGGTTGCTTACAGATGTCCATGGGCAGTGACCACTTGCCGTCAAGTAGACTGGATGCTCGTTTGGTTTTTTTTTTGTTGTTAAGGACGTAGCAAACGAGCATGTAGCCCACCTGATGGTAAGTGGCGTCTGCCGCCCATGGACATCTGTAATCAACGCTATGTAAGATCAAACTCTCGTCTAAGGTTAGCTACAGATGCGTTGCTACCCCTGAGGACTAAGATGGAATGCCTCTGATAAGTATGTCTCCCTTACTACACCCTTCAGACCAGAACAAAGCAGCGCATAACACTGCTGTTATAAGGCAGAAATAGGTGTGGCGGTGGTGCTTCCAGAGTCGAATCATAAAGAGTTCTACCACCTTAAAGACCTATTTCGGTCTGAAAAAAAAATATTTATATATAATTATAAATGGTACGCATTTATGTATGTATATTATTCTGCGAAGGT
>MOOZ01000784.1:12377-25995 GCA_002930495.1 Cecropterus lyciades
TGGCAATTTGTTTCTTTTTACATTTAAGTTATATTTTTTATATATTTTATTAAAATAGTTAGTTAATATTTTGTTACATCCAATTTAATAATAAATAAATATGAAATGATATTTATCATCTCATATTATATTAGTTCCTAATTCTTGTGCAGGATTATTATGCAATGTGTAGGGTTCAGTCATAATTTTTGTAGAAAAAGATATTTAGCTTACTCAATTTAACCTAGTTTTTTCGCAAATTGACACAGAATTATTTGTGTGGAAAAAACATGAGATATATGATGCGGCAAAACTTCTTTGTGAGATATGGCACCACTCTTTCCCACTCCTAAATGTTTTACGGCAGCGTTTTCCTAACTTTATTGTGTCCTGACGACACGACGACCCGCGTGGCGCTAGGGTCACCATACCGGTCTGACACGCAGTGGGTCCCGGGTTCGATTCCCGGCCAGACAGAAATCTGAATGATGAGTTTAGGTTTCTGTTCTGGATCTGGGTGTTTGTGTATTCGTCTTTGTGTGTCCATGGCACCCACGACACAGGAGAAAATCCTAGTGTGGGGCTATGAGTGTAGAAAGCGTGTGTTTAAGAAAGGGACTTAGTCTCCCCCTTGTGACCCACTAAACGTTGAATCACCCACTTTTGGGAAACGCTGCCTTACGCTATTAATAAACCGCAACACATTTCGAAAAATGGAAAGTACCAATTGCACACATACTCAGAATTGTAACATTAGATAAGTCACATATCATAATTATAGAAATAATCTTTGTATACTAATACATAAAAATGAGGTTTGTCTGTGTGTCAATCACGCAAGAACCACTGGTCCAATTTTGGGATGTAGCGTATTTAACTGGCCAGTCTATAGGCTGGTTTTGATTTCGTTATTTTTCGCTATTCAAAGATAGCGACTATTTTAGTGGCGTCACTTTGCTAGTTGGTTTCAGACTATCATAATTCCATTTTAAATAAAAAGAGAACGCTCAAAAATAAACTTTTGGTGGCATATACGAGGTTATTTAACTCTCTATCCGAAAGGTCCTTATCACTTTTCATCTTCTTCCAACGGTTAGCGAGTAAAACCTTTTTTTTTGTTACGTAGCGTAGCACTACTACAGCTAGTATACAAATCAATTACACCCAATTACCAATAACAAACTAGTTCACAGAAAGTTGTGAAAATAACTTTAGTAACACAGTTTCGTAGGTATTACGTTACTCTGATAAGAACTAGGCCATATATAGGCCAGTACTCCACTCTCATGACAGGACACCACCATACCAATGAAGACCTTTGCACTCGTCTGTTCTTTGGCGCTACTGCAGGTATTTATATATTTTTCCTTTTTTTTCTAATACGGAAGTAACAAACGAGCATGCAGTCCACCTGATGGCAAGTGGTAACTGCCGTCCAAGGACATCTGTAATCAACCCCAGATAAGATCAGAGACTTACCTGAGGCTGCCTACAGATGCGGTGCTACCCCATGAAGACTAAGTTGGAACGGCCCAGATAAGTACGTCTCCCTTACCACACCCTTCATACCAGAAACTTCAATGCTTAACACTGCTGTTATTAGGCAAAAATAGGTGGTGCTCCGGATGCAACCTTGCTAAACCTATTTCTGCCTATTAACAGCAGTGTTAAGCGCTGTTTTGTTCTGGTTTGGTGGGTATGGATCACTGCCACACCTATTTCTATGGTGTGGTACTTATCCGAGGCGTTCCAACTCAGACTTTAGTGGTAGCAACGCATCTGTGGCTAACCTCAGGTTCCATCCTATCTTGGGTGTATTACAAATAGTTAAGCCAGTACCCGTTAACCATCAGGTGTACTGCATGCTCGCTTGCTACTTTTGTCTTATAAGAAAATTTGGTTACAGTGCAGTCGGGCCATGAAACCCATCTTTAAAATAAAAATATATACAAAAAGATAATCAATAAATCGATTGTATTTTATGGTTTATTAGAAGATTGTAGTAGCAATCGAGCTTGCAGTCCACCTGATGGTAGTTCATTACCGCTCATGGATATTTGTTAAAAAAAGTATATAAAAAATAGGACCCAAAAACCCAATCACAGATGCATTGCCACTCCTAACGACTAAGATGGTCATCTGCCATGTAAGTCTGACAGTATCCACACACTACTAGCAAAACGCCTAACTGTTCGTAATATTTCTCCATAAAACTTGATTTTGTTCTTGTGACAGTGTTTTTTCTAGATTTTCACTTTTTACGATTTTTAGACTAATATTATCGCGGAATTGATACATTTTAATATGTTACGGGTACTCACGATATGCAGTCCTTAATTTCTTTTTGTCGATATATATATATTAAAAAAAACCCAGTTGCATGGATCGTGGTCACGGCGAAACTGCGGCGAGTAGAAACAGTTGACAAGCATTAGTGTTAGATTAACCTATCTACCCTACGTCTAATTCCTTTTTTATTTTGTGTTAAAATACTTTTTTGTTTCTACCTCCACTTGTGTAAATTTTACTTATTCTATTTCTGTTCATAAATCAGTATTCGCAGTGCTGTGTAAACAATACGGCATTTCTAATAAACTTCAGATATTTTTTTATAGTATGAAAGTAGCAAACGAGCATGCAGCCCACCTGATGGTAAGTGGCTAATGCCGTCCATGGACATCTGTAATCAACCCTAGTCAAGTTCAAAACCTCACCTTAGGTGAGGTTTTGAACTAAACAAAACCTCACCTTAGGTGAGGTTTTGTTTAGTCACAGATGCGTTGCTACCCCTGAGGATTAAGATGGAATGCCTCGGAAAGGTATGACCCTTACCACACCCTTCAGACCAGAACACAACAGCGCATAACACTGCTGTTATTAAGCAGATATAAGTGTGGCTTCCGGAGTCGAACCACAATGAGTTCTACCACCTTCATGAGCTATGCAGTGACTACTTATGAGCACCATAGTCCTTTAGTTCAATTAAAAAAAAAATCAAAAATTACCACCATTCTCTTTCATTTTTATTTATTAATTTGAGAAATGGCAATTTTGTAATATTAATAAATTATTAATGTTACAAAATAACGTGTACTTATAAAAGATATCAAAAAACAATGTCTTAACTAAGAAACTACATTAAAAAGAAACTTGTCCAATCTAATATCTAACCAAATAAACTACAGTTTTGTATCTTCTTCCAGCATGCCTACGCTCAATGCCTCCCGGCGACCGCGTACTGCCTCTCACCACCAGCAATCGAGGTGTTACTTCCATCAGCGCTACCACCCACTTTACCAGCAGCTTGTGCCTTACAACCAGGATTGCCTGAGCTCCTGCCAGCATTAGCGCCTCTGCTAGCGAGCACCATATCCTCGTCGCTAGCGGCAACATTGCCTCCGTTGTTAGAAGCGGCGTTACCTACTGTTTTGACGTCAGCGTTGGCTGCAGCGGCGCCTCTCCTATCTGCCATACCGCCTTCCAATTTACCAAGTACATGTGCACCAGCACCTATAATATACGCCTGTCCTGCTCCGGCACCGACTTGTGTATGTTACTAATCATATGTAAAAGTATTTTAAAGACTAAGTACAAGGAATCGTAGTATTTTACCGATGTCTCATTTTGTCCAAACATAGAACTTGTCAGACATGGGCAGACAAAGCAATATCTTTCTATACAATTTTGATATATATGCGGTCATGTTATGGTAGATAGAAATATATTACACACTAACTTATTCCCGCGTCCGCTTCGGTTTGGTTTACTACGGTGTAGATCAGTGGTTCCTAATCTTTTCAATATGCTTACCCCTGTGAACTAAGAGTAAAACTAATTTTACCCCACCATTAAAACAGACAATACAATACTATCAATATTTTCAATAAATTTGATTGCTACATTGAACATCAATTTGCTACACCCGCGCTCTGTAACTTTTATTTGTACTTTTTTTATATTTTACGATCCTAATAATCAGGTTCTAAATCCCCGTAAAATAGCTGATTTACCCCCGTGGGGGTAATTATCCCCAGGTTAGGAACCGAGAGTGCAGAGTATCCCATGTGTTAATCCAGGTCATAAGCTATCGGTGTGCCAAATTTTAGCGAAATCCGACCAGTAGTATGTGCATGAAAAAGTAACGATGACATGATAACGTGAGGATGTATCTTTACATCCTCACAAATGGCCTTTATAATATTATTATCTTACTCAATATACTTATAAATGCGAAAGTTTGTAAGGATGTATGTGTGTTTATTACTCTTTCACGCAAACACTACTGATTAGATTTGGCTGAAATTTGGTACATAGATAGTTTGTAGCCTGGATTAACACATGGGATACTTTTAAAGTGGTATATGACGCAACCGGACGGCGCCGCGGGAAAAGCTAGTACGATATAAGATTGTTTAAAATAATACTATTTTGTCTGCCACCTTACGTGTCTGCCACGTTCAATGTCTGTTCATATACGGGGCCTTACTAGTATGTACTTAGGTTTGATAATATATTGTGGTGAATACTAATAATATATGGTGGTCTTAATACTAGAATTAAAAACTGTATTATTATATTGTTATCGACACAAAAGATTCCTGGTTGGATCGCAGATATGCCTAACACACACAATTCGCAGTAGTGTTGTCACGTTAGAACCTCGTGAACATCACGATGTCACGTCGTGCAAATCTACGACGAGCCTTAAAATAATTATAATATCGTGAAAAATTATGCGTTACTTTTACTGATATCCAACATTCACGATTCATTTGTATTCAATGGGTGGAATTAATATTTTCATGGAAATCGCTTTGGAAAGAAAAACGTATGTATGTTTTACCATTTTTACGTCATCGTGATGTTTTACTATACACGTTGCAATTTCCACGTCAATATCATAATATTGCAAGCTGTCATAATATTGGAAAGATATGGACTATATTTAGGAAATCGCTTTGGAAAAATAACGCAACTTTTTATCACGAATTATTACGTCATAGTGATGTTTTTCGACACATGTAATTTCCACGTTACATCGTAACATTGTAAGATGTCGTAAGGTCCCACGATGCAACGCCGTGTCATGTTTTACATGTGACCTTAGGGCCACGAAACGTTTCCTTGGCTAAAGCGTCAGCGTTGAGCGAGTTCCGAAATATATCATAACAGCGATATTTCATGGCCTTATAAGATCGGACATACATTTGTCTGCGTTGCATGAATAACCATTCACTTTTATGTTTTTTTTTATCGTTCAACTATTTAACTTAATGGTTAATAACAGCTGTATTATGCTCTGCTGTGTTCTGGTCTGAAGGGTGTGGCCAGGATATACTTATCCGAGACGTTCCAACTTAGTTATCAAGAGTAGCGACCCTTCTGTGGCTACCTCAGGTAAGACTGATCCTGTCTGGGGTTGATTACAGATGTCCATGGGCGGCAGTGGTCACTTACCATCAGGTGGACCTTTGAACAGCATGGACGCGGCTGTTTTACAAGATGAAAGTCTTACAGTTCCTGACCTGGGTTCGATCCAGGACCTCGAAAAGAACGCCGATATTTGAACACTGAGCTGACGATAAAGCATAATAACATGCTTACGACTTGTCATTAATTTTAAGTATTGTTCATTTAATCTGAGAACTTCTAGTGACATTTTTTATACAATTTAAATTTTACACGGTGTTTTGCGAAAAAATTACGTGATATTAAGCCGAGGTCCCTCCCCTGTGAGGGATCTCGTCTTCCCCGTCCCCCCTTTAAATATTTTACATATTTAATGGATGTCCCCTTAATGCATATTTATAAGCCACTCAGTAGCAGAAAAAGCCATTGAACAAAAATGTTTGACAACCAAATGTAGCTAAACTTATTCACACATTTTAATTATATGTATAGATAATCTGATTTTGATAATTTCACCGTGGAAGTCGGAACAAGCTGAATTGATCTTCTTCAAAAAATTGTTTTCAATATTTACATTTACGATATACAAGTTAATCTAATTAAAGCTAAGTTTAAGGTAATTTTTGTGTTAAAATGTGTCAAAAAATATGTTAAAAATGTCACCGCACGATTTATCAAATTTTAGAGAAAAAATAAAAATAATTGTAACAAAAATAATCTTATTTTCAATTCAACCTTTTTGCTCTTTTGTGCCGTGTAGTATCTTGAATAGCACCACTCCTCATAGATGTAGGAGGCGACTGAGACGACATCCGGGAGATGGGCAGCAGCGTGTGTTGGACATCCACACTGACACGCGCCAGGCAAGGGGACTTTTAGCAAAAACCTTCATTAGGGGAGGCCTATGTTAAGCAAGAGATCAAAAGGCCGATGTATAAATGATATTTTTTTGAATATCGGATCAAATTTAATCATCTCCAAATATCGAACATCTAGATTAGGTATTGCTAAACCATTTGGGACAAGAGAACGCTTTTTCCAAAATGAACTGATGCCTTTTTTATTAGCTTGAAGTCGCAACCGAGCATGCAGTCCACCTGATGGTAAGCGGTCACTGCTTATCGACATCTGTATTCAACTTTATACGAAACAAGGGTTCTATCTGACGTCAATCACAGATGCGGCCACACCCTTCCGAAACGCAAGAACTGCTTCACGGTAAGCCTAGAGGTGGCGGTGGTACTTCCTCCGTCTAACTTTACTTGTTCTACTACCATTTTCAAAACATTGTGGTTTCCAATTTGGAATGGATTTCGTTTCATTTTCCTCCTTTGAGAAGTCCAGGTCTAGGACCGGATACGCTACGCTTTATACACCAATAGCCCCACAGTAGGATTTTCTTCTGTGTCGTGGGTGCCATGGACACACAAAGACGAATACACAAACACCCAGACCCGGAACAGAAAACTAAACTCATCATTCAGATGTCTGTCTGGCCGGGAATCGAACCCGGGACCCAGTGCGTATCAGACCGGTATGGTGACCGCTCAACTACGCGGGTCGTCATATGGATCAAATCAAAGATCCAAGAAAATTCTCATAATTCCATAATCGGCGACTTTTAGTAATTTTTTAAGATTTAAGATGAAAAGTATAACTTCAAATAAAACAATAATTTCAAGTAACAAATTTTATTAAACCTTTGGTTAAAGAATTTAAACACATTAAATTCTAAACAACAGAAATAAACATATGTGCGTTCTCATTATTTTTTCATATTTACAAAAATAAGGGAACGTAAACATAATGTCTTTATAACTTATCATAACAATTCATTAATAATAATGTTAATTAAATTAAAAAAAAAAAGTTAGAATTAAATCTAATATATCCTAAAATGATGTATTCAACCGTAGAATTGGACATTTCTTTTGAAATAATGAAATTGTTGTGTTTTTGTATGAATATTTGTTTCATACAAATTTTCATTAACATCAGACCAGCTTCTTTTTTGAAAATAAAAATGAAGCCACTAAATAAACTTTTTATAACGATATTTTTCATAAACATTAAATAAGTTTATTATATTCGAAGTCGTATTCAAACAATGATAAAATTTCGTTAAAAAATTTAATAAAAAAATACAATATTTTAGCGAATTATTTAGAATTTTATTTCATGAAATAAAAATTATAATATCATTTTTCAAATTACCTGGAATTCTCAGTTAGACATAAAGTTCTACAAATGTATTAATTTTTTATTTAAGTTTAATTGTCTCCTGGATATATAGAACATATTTCATGATACAACACCGTTTCATACCCCCCGGACGTTTCACATTATGTCCGTATCTACAATTGAGCTACAACACAATATTTGACCCATCTCAAATCTGAGTCCCTAGTAAAAAAAATGCTATAAGTCTGTTTTAGCCAATTTCACTTCTGCCACCAAAGCTGTTAGAAAAACTGAATTCTTTCTATAGATCTATAGAAATAATTGTTGTGTTTGTGTGTTGTGTGTTTCTTACACTCTTGGTAGAAGTCAATTTTGCAAAAATACGAGTTATACCCATTTTCATTAGGGACAAAAAATATTCACTAATATTAGTAATATTTAGTACAACAATTTCAACCCAACATATTTGACCATGTGGCATGAGTTTTAAACAAATTCATACATTTCTTACTATAAATTTGACAAGCATTGCATTTTAAATGAGAAATCGATTGCCAGTGGTTGTCAAACATATCATAGAAATATAAAATAACGAAGAAATACATTCTAGTTTCTAATACTAAAACTAAATAATCATAATAAAATATTAAAAAAAAAACAAAATCAAAATACCACAGTTTGAGACTACGCGTTGACTAAAAGTGATAAAAATCAAAAATTTGAGACATGTTCAATGAAAAAGTTAAAATGAGTACTGCTAGGATGTCCAATTTTCAAAATAATTTGACTAGATTTTTTTGTACAATTTTATTGACTAAATAAAATTACAGATTTAAAGCGAATGTAATGTATTCTTTGGTTTGTTATCGACGAGATTTCTTTAAAAAATCTATGTTAAATATTTACGACTATTAAGTAATATTATCCAAGAAAGATAAGAAATTAAAATAAAAAACTAAATATATATATGCTTTAAGTAGTTCCTTTTAAAATTATTACAATTTTTTCCATAATTATTATTTCACATGACTTGCTTCACAATTTACATCAAAAAGGACGGTATTTATGGAAAAAAATGATGGCTACAAAGAGAAATGTTTTTATTTTTACGATTTCCGCTTAAAAATATAAAACAAACGTATATTAAAATATATTATAATATACGTTTGTTTTATATTAAAATAAAGATAAGCACGAAAAACAGCTACAAACGAACAATATTTGTTTTAATCGATACCTAGTCCACCATATTTGGGAATCAGCCATATTGGATTTAGGATGACGCCATTTTTTCAGTCATTTATTTGATACCCATATTAATCATTAAAAGTATAGTTGCTTTAAAATTTAGTTGCTTCATTTAATCCAAATGAAATGAAATATCTTTATTTTGTATAGGCCTACGGGGGCACGAATAGTCAGTTACAATATTTTTTCTTACACTACCACCGGATCGGAACACGGCCTTAATTGAGAAGATCCGGCAAGAAACTTAGCTGGTTTGTCTTTTTTCTTTGTATTACCTTGTATTTTTAACCATATTGTTTATTACGAAAAAGGTAACATTCATAAATTATTGTAAAAATAACATTACACTCCAGAAACATTACATTACCGCCTAATTCTGTAATCATTACCAATTAATTTCCGTCTATTGCTTTGAGATTCAAATTATTTCGTATGCCTTCAAACTGTGGCACTCTGGATTGAAAAGGGGGTGGTTTGAAACTTTTCGATATATTTCAATGTACAGCGCCATCTAGTGGCCCTCTACTCAAATTAAATTGGGTTACTTAAGAATGTAAAAAATTAAACCCAGTAAAAACGTAAGATTTTTAACAAATTGACTTTTTATACATGTATATTTTTTATTTTTGATCATTTTTTTCTAAAACGATGCCTATATCCGTTTTTTCTCAAACGAGACCTTTCGATAGATCTCGTTTTTCTTACAATATGGTACAAAAATAAAAAAACAATTTGACAAAAATCAGACATACCTGTTTTCACTGCATATAATTATATTTGTAACTGCAAAACTCAAAAATTAGTCGATTGATTTGAAGTAAAATTTTAAAATTTGAAGTAAAATTTTAAAAATAAAGTCGGATTTGTTTATAATAATGTTTTTATATATTTTCATCCCGAAATTCCCACAAGAAATTAGACAGAGACAGAGAAAATTATGTCTCTAATTCCTAGTTATTGTGACTCTCCATGCCACATAACATTAGTAAACCTACCCCGAACCCTACCCCTCCCCTATTCTTAAAAATTACATAGTACAATTTGAAAAAATCGAACATATTGAAATAAAAAAAATGGACAAAAACTGTTATTGTCCTTAAAATGGGATCCTGCAGTCTCTATCTGTATTGATCTAAATGTTAGTTTTATTATATTTCATAAACAAATATTTGACTTTGCGCTATGCACAAAATCATTTTCTGTGTAAAAGTACCCATTTTGTGCAATCCACCACCAACCAATACAACAAATATCTAGATACAAATAACAACTATAACAACTATAATACAATTTTGAAATTTTAAATCTAATTTGGCAATTTATTGCACTATATTAAGAAATTATAGTTGGTTATGGCCAATGCCTTAGCGTTGCGATAATAATTTGAACAAAACATTGGCCATTTTGTTCCAACATTCGTTCCATTTTTACTACAACGTTTCTGTGTCCACGTTGGCACAAACGTTTGATCCAATGTTTCTTTCAAATAAGTCAATGTCGAACATTGGCAATATTTGGACCACAAGATAATTACAATAAACTAAGCAACGAATAATATTATTTAAGGCACTTGCTTGATTAACTTTATCAATCATTTGATCAAATATTTTGTTTACATTTTAGATTTACAATTAATATGCACTGGTTCAATTAATAAAAACTGCAAGTACCAAAAATATATACATATTATTAATATAATAGATTAAAGAAAATACAGACAGAACATAGAATTTACTGAATTAAACAAAATTGCAGGTTTCGTTTTGGTATATTTTTGAAAACTTTATTCAAAAGGTGACATATTCAGCACTTCAACTGAACACAATGCGACCCTTATTAAGTTATTTAAGTATTAGCTTTTTTTTGGTTCACATTTTACCACTGTTGAAAGTATTCTATATGTTAATCTAGATCGTAAACTATCTATGTTTTAAATTTCATCCAAATTAGATCAGTAGTTTTTACGCAAAATAGTAAAAAAAACTCGCCAAGTGCGAGTCGAGCCAAGGCAATCGTCGAGCCAAGCCAAACTTTAAAAAGCGGCAAAATATCACGTTTGTTGTATGGGAGGGAGCCCCCCTAAAATATTTTTTATTCTGAATTATTATTGGATTTGTTGTTACAGCCGCAACAGAAATACATCATCTGTGAAATTTCAACTGTCTAGCTTGATAGCTCGTTCATGAGTGAGAGGTGACAGAGGTGACAGAGGAGTCTTAGTAATAGGATCCCGTATTTACTTTTTGGGTACTGAATCCAAAAAAGATACTTACATACTCACAAACTGTCACGTTTAAAATATTACTAAGATGTATTTTGTTAATTTTATGTTACAATATGATACTGTCCATCTATATTCTCTAAAATCCGTGTAAATATAAACATAATATTAAAAAAAGATCTAATCATAGATTTACTATATTTTTAACGAAAATGGCGTTTAATATGACACAGTTATATTCTTTAGTCACTCTTTGATATCGAATAATGTTTTTGGGAATACTAAACTATGCTAACTAAAGTTATTATTGAGTCTGGATATATAGCTCACAGTTAAAAACCTGGATTAATAAATTAAGTTTAAACTTACGTCTGATTATTGGCGTTCTTTAAAAAGATGTGGTGATAGACAGATGTAACTTGTGTAGGTGCAAGTTAAATCTGTCTTTGTTGAGCCAAACGTTGGCTCAAATATTGGCCTTACAATGTGCCAATACAACACACAAATTGTATAATATATATATATAATATATTTTACAATGACAAATTTTAAATCATAAAAAATATATTTCATACCAATACTTGAAATAAATTATAGATTTAATTTTTAAATAATGACCCTAATAATATACTATGTCTAGCATAGCAAAGATAGGAAGAAATAAAATTATAATTGTAAATATGTATAAGTTTTTCTGTAATATAAAAAATGTAGACATTTTAAAATGTTTATTTGTCTGAACCAAAATAAACGTAAATTTATGATTTTATAAAGTATTTTTTATCCCAAAATATTTTTATACTGAGAATAATTCTCAGTTTTCATAATCTTTAATAAATTAAAGTGAGCCAAAATAAAATAATATGTAACAATGTAACAAAAAGTATGTATATTTGTATTTATGTATGCAAGTAAGGTGTTTTATTACGTGTTACATCAGTGCGTGCTATATCGTCGCACGTTAGATTTATGTGTTACATTGGCGCGTGCAACATCGTCGCACGTTAGATTTATGTGTTACATTGGCGCGTGCAACATCGTCGCACGTTAAATTTATGCGTTACATCGCGCGCAAGATCGTGTCACGCTAAATTATGTGTTACGTTCGTATTCGTATACTTATCGTCGTACGCTAAAAAATATGTGTTACATTAGCGCGCGCAACATTGGCGCGCGTTAATAAATATGTTACATCGGCAACATCGAACCACGGTAAAAAAAAATTCGGAATGTTTTTTTAAAAACGCCAAAACAATTTGTTTTAACATACATTATAGATATTGTTCTAACATAAATCCAGGTCATAATTATCGAGAAGAAAAAACAAAATAATTCAATATTAAACAATCCAGAACTCAACAAACTCATTTGACACTAATTTCAAAAACGACCATCAACTGATACTTCGAGATACATAAACTGAGTTACTTACTGCTACCCTTAGCCAGGTGGCCAGCCCATCTGCCTGGCACCCAGGACATGGAGATGGAGATGGTAAACCGATTGTGCACCATGTCTACCGTTGTTGATGACCAGTCTCCAGCCACCCGGAGCTCGTTCGGAGCCCAAAGACCGAGCCACTAGCATCAGGTGACCTAAGAGCTGGAAATAATAATTAATTAATTTGACAAGGTGGTATAACCAGTCTAGTTCCACCCGGGTGGTGCCACTGCCATACCTATTTCTAGTGTGAAGCAGTTCTTGCGTGAGGTGGAAGGGTGTGGTTGCCGGCTCACTTATATATGAGGTGACAAACATTGCTTCATGTCAAATTTCAAGATTCTAGGTCGACTGAAAATATCCATTAGGTTTTGATTCTCTTGCGAGTTCCGAAAATTTGTGCAAAATTTGATGCATAAATGGCTGTATTTTTTCACAGCTCCAAGGGAAAGTAGACCTGAGTATTTGATATAAATTTCAGCTTGACACCTTCACGAGTTCCTGAGAAAAGGGTCGTGACAGACAACAAAGTGATCCTATAAGGGTTCCGTTTTTTTTTTTTCTACGGAACTCTAAAAAGGCATTCCATAAATCATCTAACAAACAATCAATCATCAATAACAAATTATCATCATCATGATAATTATATCAGAGTTGTAATCAAGAACAAGCCATTATTGTTTTAACATTCCATATTGCTCAGGTGATATCTTATCTTTTTATCTCTTATCTTTGAGGAATTTATCTCATGTAACAGTCACTAATTGCTCAGCAAACATTGTTTGTGAGTTTAGCAAATATCTTTATGAAGACGCAGGCAAAGAAGTGTCTAGATGGGTAAAAATCATGGGCATAGATATAGTTTTTTTATCACATTGAAGTAGATAACGAGCATGCAGTCCACCTGATGCTAAGTGGTGACTGCCACTCATGGACATCTGTGAGCAATTTCATATAGAATAGGGGTTCTATCTGAAGTCTATTACAGGTGCATTGCTACTCCCGAGAAATAAGATTTATTTATTTATTTATGAAAAATAACTTACATCTAACATTACAGGTTTCCGTAATGCGTTAGTGTACAGAATGCAGATAAATATGAATGAAATTATTAAATATGAATTGAATCCAATTAAATTA
>MOOZ01000784.1:32866-43981 GCA_002930495.1 Cecropterus lyciades
AAGTGTTTAAGTGAATGTAGAAAGTGTTTAAGAAAAATATTATTTTTATATTTAAAGGTCTTCTAGGTCCACTTCTTTTACTCACCGGTTCAAATGTCTCTTGGCTTCTGGTATATCTTCATCTTTTTCTTTCAAGAGATATTTCCTGGTTCCTTTCACGAAGTTGGTGTAATGATCATCCCAACTAAAATAATAGTATGCATAAATAATATTTATTGAACAGTTGCGTAAGTAAATTAGATTCATCATTTATTTTAGAAGTGATAATGACAAACAATGATAGCCATGGTTGAAACTCGGGTCTTACAATCGAAGGTCCGAGGTTCAAATCCTAAGCATGCACTACTGATTTATGATTACAAGTGTAATGGTCGACCACAAACGCGTTTCTTCCTAAGGCTAAGTTGGAATACCACGGACAATTATGTTTCCCTTAGCACACTCTTAAGAGTAGAACACAGCAGTAGTACTGCTATAATAAGGCAGAAATAGGTGTGACGGTGGTGCCACTGGAGTCGAGTCACAAAGGCTTCTACCACGCAACAGATGCGTTGCTACCCCTGAGGACTAAGTTGGAATGCTTTTGAAAAGTATGTCTCGCGGGGACAGCTGAGAGGATATGTCGGACTCCTACCGGCTAAAATCCCACGATGTTCCTCTGGTCCTCCTTTGTGGGTAGTATGGGTACGCTAAAAGTACTCACCCGTGTCCGGGGCGGTATCTGCATTTAGAATGGAGCTGCAAAACCAAACCTAACCTTACGTAACCTATCCACAACACCCTTTTCTACGTTTTTACTTTAAACAGTACTCACTCAATACTCTTTGGATCTAGGTTGTAGATCGCCACGTCCTGTGGAGACAACCGCGCGCGTAGCTTCGCCACGTTATTCGTGGTGAATTGCCACTCGTTCAGGGCGAAGAATGATAGGACCTCGCTCATTGCCCGCAGCTTCTGCTCAGCTGTGATCAGGCTAATTCTGGGTAGAGGATTTACGAGATTTTTTTAGAAATGCTGTTTTTAATAAGCTATTTAATTTCAGCATAAATTATTTCATATATATACATGTATATATATGCGAGCATGCAGTCCACCTGATGGTAAGTAGTGACTGCCGTCCATTGATATCTGTAAGCAACTTCATATAAAACAGGGGTTCTGTCTGAAGTCGATCAGAGATACGTTGCTTCTCCCAAAGACTAAAATAATCACCTCATATATAAGTGAACCGACATCCACACCTATCCACCTCGCGCAAGAACTCCTTCACGCTAGAAAGAGGTGGGCGATGGTACCTCCCCGGTCGAACTACACTGGTTCTACCATCTGGTATAATACAACTTGATACTGGACTGGAAACTCACTTCATCTTGATTCCAAGAGCGCGGAAGATGTACTCGGCGACGTGCAGCGGGACTGTTTGAAGGAGGAAGTGCATGAGTTTATACGCGTATCTGAAACAGAAGATAAGATAAGATAAAGGAATATATGGTAAGATAAGAATAGATTGAATTGTAATGAGCATGCAGTATACCCGATGGCATGTGGAGTATGCCACTCATGGGCCGCGAATATCAGGCGACCATCTTAGTCCTCGGGAGTGGCAACGAGTCATTGATTTAAGATAGACCCCCGTTCAATATCAATTTCGTATATCCATCTATCTCATATATACATCTTATCCTTATCTTATCTTTGAGGACTGAATTGGAACATCTCTCTAATTAAGTTCTCAAAAGCAGCAACGCATCTTTGGTCAACCCTTATCAAGACTACAATTGAATCTCGGGTTGATTACTAATGTCCATGGGCGTGAGTAGCCAGTTATCATTAACTGGATTGCATGTTCGTTTACTAGATCCATATAGCCGTCACGGGACGATTGGCAGAAGTGAAACATCGTGCTCGTACGTAATATGCCTAAAAGACAACATTGTGACAAGAAGTAAATATATAGCATAATGAAAATAACGCCATCTACGAACAATACCCCGCACTAAGTCGAACTAGCACCACAACCCGCTTAGTTTTGTTCGAGACTTAATAGCTCCAACAATGTATAATACATGGCGCTATAATACGTAAGGTGTGGCGATCGCCACGCGAACAATCAGGATTACGTTGTCAAGTTTTTGATGTGAAACATCTATAGGCATAAATGTTTCACATCAAAAACTTGACATCTAGACGGTTTCTATCTTGGAATCCTACCTGTTTTCAACCCCAGCTCCCGCGGGATACCAGAACGCTCGATCCAGGGGATGAATTCGCAGCTTATTCCTGATTTGGTTCTCGAATTCCAGCCATGTTGTCGGCTTTTCAAACGTACTACAATTGTAGACTCTGACTTCTTCTGGCCTGAAACAAATAATATTAATAAATTCACAATATCAGGTGTCTTGCACCTGATAATTAGCAATGTGAAGGAAATGAACTATCCTATAGAAGATTTACTGGAAAAAGCAAATTTTCGATATTCAAACAAACCACGTGTAAATGAAGAGAACAAGTTTATATAACTCATACTTTTTTAGATTACATCGGAATAATAAACGACATGCAGTCCACCTAATGGTACGTGGCCACTGCTGTCCGTGTGAAAATCTGTAAACAACTTCATATAGTAGAACAGGAATTCTATCTAAAGTCAATCAGAGATGCGTTGCTACTCTAGAGGATTAAGACAGTCGCCTAGCGGTCGACAATCACATCCTTCCACCTCCCGCAAGAACTGCTTCACGATAGAAATGGGTGTAGCGGTGGTCCCTCTCCGGTCAAACTACACTGGTTCTTCTACCTCGAAATAATTAAATATTTAAATTAGACTCACTTGTCAACAGCAGTTTCCCAACCAATCGCCAGCAAGGTGTCTATCGCAATGTCTACAGGTAACATATCAGCTCGAGCGTCGCACTTCCTGGAGAAGACATGGAGAAGACCCTTCCCCGCAGCCGCCACCACACCGCTGGGTCCGTTAAGGTTTTCTATCCAGCCGGGGAATGGATGTTTTAGGGAGGAAACCACTGGAGAAGAAGTGATAGCACTTGTAATAATTACGCTAGCTTGTATTAATTTGATTGACTTTATGGCGCCCTTAGACCTCAATGGCAACCTATCTGGGATCAGCTTCAGTAAGAACCTCTCTATGTGGACTTACATTTTTTTTACATTTTAATATGTTACGGGTCACGATATGCGGTTTTGAATTTATTTTTGCCGATATTTCGACCCAGTTACACTGGACTTACAGATGGGTGGTTGGAGTGGTGTGGTGGGTCTTGGTGAGTCTATGGGTGGTAGTAACTTACTATCTGGTGGACATACTAATATGCTTATTACAATAAAATGGAAGTGGAACATCTGTAATCAACTTCAGAAGATCAGCCTTACTTGGAGTTGGCCAAACAAAAATTTTTTTTATAGTATGGAAGTAGCAAACGAGCATGCGGCCTACCTGATGGTAAGTGGCTACTGCCGCCCATAGACATCTGTAATCAACCCTAGGTAAGAGCAAAGTCTTACCTAAGGTTAGCCATAGATGCGTTGCTACCCCTGAGGACTAAGATGGAATGCCTCGGAAAAGTATGTCTCCCTTACCACACCCTTCAGACCAGAACACAGCAGCGCATTACACTGCTGTTATGAGGCAGAAATAGGTGTGACGGTGGTGCTTCCGGAGCTGAACCACAAAGAGTTCTACCACCTTCAAATTATCTAATGGGGACCTAACTTGGTTCAGCTCCAATTAGGTCCCCATCAGATGATTTTTTTGAGTAATGTTGTACTTTTATCA
Organism: Cecropterus lyciades; assembly: GCA_002930495.1. Classification (NCBI taxonomy): domain Eukaryota; kingdom Metazoa; phylum Arthropoda; class Insecta; order Lepidoptera; family Hesperiidae; genus Cecropterus; species Cecropterus lyciades. Next base: position 36,660 of record MOOZ01000784.1, read on the forward strand.
ACTATATTTAATGAGTAAACGTTTACATAAAACTCGTTTCAAAATTCTGAAGAGATTTAAGAAACATTGTACTTCTTAAAGGTAAGGAGATATCCACTAATCTCTCAGCTTAATGTTACGTGTTATGTTATTTTTCTGCATGAAACCATGTTACGATTAAAGAGATTATTACTAGAAAACCGGATTTAATTAAGTTAATCATATTTCTCACATAATTTTAACTTTAGTGAGATGTGGTCGAAATATTTTACTACATCTCACGAAAGGGAGGAGATGAAAATCGCCAAAGTCTCACATAATTAATGGATGCCCTTTAAGGGCCCCTTGAGGCTCAAGCAAATTCACACATTACTAACTTGACCATACGTCCCGTTATGAACGGGATAGTCCCGTTTTTTTGGTTCTTCAAACTGGTGTTCTCGTGAAAAACTAAGGGGCGCAAAACTGTCCCGTTTTTGCAAAATTGTTTTTCCAAACCATGATGGTAATAATTAAGGTGAATAATGAAAACTGTCCAAGTGCGTCTCGGACTCGCAAGCGAAGGGTTCCGTAGCATTATCATTAATAAAGCTATATCATTCATATTAAATAAAGTTGAACAGTTTTCCAACTACCAACATACTATAGGTTTGTTTTTCATAGTATTTGTATGAAAAAGTTAAACGGTTTTTCATTTTTCACTCTTCAAAGTTAGAGGGGGGGGATGCATTTTAGCGTATTAAAAGGGCTTATCTCTCAAACAATCGACTCTGAGAAAAATGGTTCTAGAAACCTCAATGTCATTTTGAAGACCTTTCTATAGACATGCCACACGTGTAGGTAAGATGAATTTTATTTTTTGGTTTTCAGTTCCATCTATGGGGAGCCCCCCCTAAATTTAATATATTTTTTATTTTTGTATATAATTCGGAAAGCGGTTTACAGAATACACTTACTTACCAAGTTTCAACTCTGTAGTCTCAATTGTTTCCGAATAATGTGACTGTGACATCCGGACAGATGGACGGACGGACAGACATGACGAATTTATAAGGGTTCCAATTTTTGTCATTTGGCTACGGAACCCAAAAATAGCAGATCCTTGTTCGCAGACAAATTTGACAGACTATTTATTTTTCATTTTGAAATCTAAATAGAGTTTCCTTTATGATATCGAACTGATGTCCCGTTTTGAGTTAAAAAATAAATGGTAATGTTATACATTACCTATAGTAGGTCTGAAGATGGACATCGGATATCCCTTGTTCCCATGACATCTTACCGCCTCCTCTGACATAGCTTTCGTGAAAGTGTAGGTATTTGGTTTCGGATGGATGTACCTGGAAAAATCAAGTAAAGTTATCAAGTTTTGCTGCGCTAGTTAAAAGCTGATTTCTAGACAAAAATATTTGGGGCATTCCTCCCATATGTGGAGAAGGTCTGAAGTTCCATACTTCGCGTTAATGAAGGTCACAAATACAATTTAGAGACGGTCTCCAACCCGACGGCCACGATACATTCGTATGGAGCTAAACGCGTGAGCATTAGCGAAATTCATCTAATTTCGCTATAATTTTCAGTGAAATTTTGTGGCCTTATAAGACACATTTATACAGATACACACACATTTATACAGACATATTTATACAGATGTTTTTCATAGTCTACGCTGATAAATGACGCTTAAAATGGTTCGTGGCCCTCGGTTGAATCTACAGGATAAAATGACCTTCTGTTTAATTACTTTCTCGTCTATTCCAGAGGGAGGGGGTTTACGGACCTCTTAAACCTCCCTTATATACGCTCATGAATAACCTGTACCTCCAATAGGAATACGCATGATCTATTCTTAAGGAAAGAACTACTCAGCAGTAAGCAAAAAGATTCGCAACTTACTGTGGTGTTATACTAGACAGCAATGGCTGGGGAAGAGCATCTACCAACGCTAGGAGTCGTGGAAGAGACGCCGGCGGTGGATACACCTTCTCTTCTACGATCTTCCGTTCTGGGTTGCTGTATGCCGTTGATACGTGGATGAGGGCCTGCAGAGGTTAAGAAGATAAAAGAGTGGATTTGGTTATGTGTTTTAATTTGAACAGTGCTAATTAAACATATTTATACATTTTTTGGAGTAAATTGATGATTTTTTGACCAATATTGTCTTTTGTCATTTTGGCTTACTTGTCATTAGTGCTTGTAGAACCCGGATATAAAAAATACGCTTTCTACACAACATCCAGACCCAGAACAGAATTTATATTTATCATTGAGATGTCTGTATGGCTGGGGATCGAACCCGGAATCCATGCGTGTCAGACCGGTGTGGTGACCGGTCCGCCACGCAGGTGTACAGACGCGACTAGGCTACGTTTTATTCCGAGAAAATATACGGTTCCTGTGGGACAGAATTGTTTTATAAAGATGAAACTACTGGTTTGGTTGGGATGAAATTTGGCATACATGTAGCTTGTGACCTGGATTATCTCATAGAATATTCTTCATCGAGTGAAACATGCCCCGAGTGGAAGGACCCGCGAAAGATGATAGTCGTACATATTTCATTCATCGGCTTTTAGAAATCCAATATTAGTCATGGGTCTCTTTATGAGTGGTTTTGCCATAGTCGCCATAGGAATCCATTGTCCATAGGAAGACCGACTTTATCAATTAAGATGGATCGCAAAACCCTCTGCCTCTGCAAGTCGTTGGATGTCTCCTTCTTCTCGTTCACATGATCACTGAAGTAATGTACTTATAGCAAAGGAACCAGGGATATTTTAGTTCTATCATACGAAGCAACAATACATACATCCATGTTAGGCAGCTTATCACATAATTCCATCAGCCTGATGATCGAGAGGACATTCTGTTGCACTGCAGTCTGGAGTGCCTCATCAAACTTCAGTGTTGCAGCGCTGTGGAAGACGATTGAGACCTGGGAAGAAAAATATGACTATTAAAAAAGAAGTCCAATATCACTACAACAGGTTTGTTTATAAAGAATTATATTTCTGCAAATTTGATTATTACTATGGTACAACTATTTAATAACTTGAAAATTCAATAAGAATATTTTTTAAAATTATTAATAAATAGTTAATATTACAATTGTATAAAAAGTATGTAATATTTAATAATATTACAAGTTAAATATAAAACGTGGTAGAACTCTTTGTGGTTCGACTCTGCCTCATCATCAAGCATCACTGCTAAAACGTTCTTTTTTTTAAAACAGCAGTGTTATGCGCTGTTGTGTTCTGGTCTGGAAGGGCTGGTCTGTAAATGAGACATATTTGTCCGTGGCGTTCCAACTTAGTCCTCAGGGGCAACGTATCCGTGGCCGACCTCATCTAAGACTCTGATGTTCATTGTCGGCAGGAGCCACTTACCGTCAGGTAGACTGTATGCTCTACGATTAAATATTATAAAAAAAAGTCAGCACAAAAAAACCTCTTGCAACAGCTGTAAAGACTCTGCAGCGATGCCCAGTCCTGGTTGAGAAGTGTCTCCAGGTATGATGCTCAACTTGTCAAGTTGGGATGGGTTCTTTTGACGAATCACGTCGAATACCTAGAATTAAAGGTAATAAATATTTACATATATTAAACTAATATATTTTTTTAAACTAAACAAAACAAAGTATATTAACGCTCTTGAATGCTTTTTTCTTTTGATTTTTCTGCTGTGTCATTAGTGCCATGGACACACAGACGAATACCAAAACACGCAAACACAGAATAGGAATGTAAACTATCAGTCTGGCCGTGGATCGAATCGTTAACGGCGTGTCTGAAAGGTATTGCGAATGTTTCGCCACGCGGGTCACCATAGATTTTAAGATTTAAAAAGTTTAAGTATCCCTTGGGTGAGTTCCAAAAATGCTAACGTTACCTCATACCTACACGTACACTTGCACAATGAAAAAAAAATGTGTGTCAGCTCCGACGCACGACTGGAGTTCACTCCTTAAGTACGATTGTCTAAACAGGCGCAAAAAAATTAAATTTAAATAAGTCTTAACTGTTGTAAACAACGCCAACTATGCGACGTATGAAAAACTTGAAGTAAGTTTCAATTGTTGTAAACAGCGCCATCTATCCGACGGATGAGTAAACTTGAAGTAATATTCAATTGTTGTAAACAGCGCACTCTACGCGACAAATGAAAAAGGGAAAGGTGCGCACAATAGGTTGCGCACCAAAAACGTAACGAGGTCATTCGATCACTAGATTTTATACCTCATATTTTTTTCATATGGGGCGCCTTATATGAAAATCGATTCTTATGAAAAGATAGCGGTACGCATATGGCAAAGCACCACATGCAGTCTCAAACCCACGTAAAAGAAAAATAATCCATACACGTTACAAATAAAAATTAGCAATCGTTACTACACTTTTTATTTAGGGCTCTTTTCATAAGGAGTATAGATGTCTTTTAGATCTGAGAAGGACTTTCATGTATCCATCAGCTTTCCGAGGTCCACTGCTGGACCAAGGCCTCCCCTAGATGGCGCCCCTCCAACCAGTCCTGTGCCTTCTGAATCCAACGTCTTCTTCAGGTCATCGGTCCACCAGGCCTGGGAGCGACCTGTGCTCCACTCATGCGTACTGTGTCGCCACTCGAGGACCTTTTTGCTTAGGGAGGGGCTGAGGTCATTCTATTTTTTAATTTTTGCTAATCCTTGAAGCTGACAGTTAGACTTAGGTAGCTCCCTCAGTTCCTCCCTCCCCCTCTACCCCGCGACTTTAGACAATGCAATCATGTAGAATTCCGCCACATCGTAAGCATAAATAGTAGGTGAGATACCTGCGATTGTTTGATCTGCTGGAGTCTCTTTTCAGGTGTCACTCCTTTCTTCTGTCTCAGCAGGAGATGGAGTCGCCCGACATCTGGACAGGTGGATAGGAGACGTTCTATCAAGACCTGGAACAGAGAATCACAAGATAAATGGAGGAATTATTTTTTTGGTAAAGTAATGGGCGTAATAAAAATCAATTATCACTGTTTTACGGTGAAGAAAAACATTGCGAGGAGACGTCTACAACTAAGAGAGTCCAAAACAAAATCTTTTCAATGGTTTGTGAAGACACCTCGCTACCCCCGAGTATTAATATGGTCGAAACGAAAGGGTTATTACATAATATATCATAATTTCTGTTATGTATTTCAAAGTTGTGGTTCTTTTTTTCTCAATCCAGTTTAAGCAGTCTGATTTTTTTCTTTATTGCTCTCGCTACTCAATAATAGATGGCGCTGTACTTATCGTTACTGAAACATTTTTAAATTAATGCAGTTAGCAAAATAAAGTTCGCAATTAAAAGAGGGGTTGCTGATCCACTTTTATGTAAAAACATCTTAGTCCTCGGGAGTAGCGTCGCATCTGTGATTGACTCCAGATAGAACCCTTGTTCTTTACTACCACTTATCATCAGTTAGACTGCATGTTTATTTACTTCTTCAATGTCATAAAAATATGTCAATGCACTAAGTAAAAAAAATATTTCATTTCAAATACAATGGCGGTCCAAAAACCCAAAGAGTTTGAAAAAGTGATAAATGTTTCAAGGTGGTAGAAGTCTTTGTAATTCGACTCCAGAAGCACCACCGCCACACCTATTTCTGCCTCATAACAGCAGTGGTATGCGCTGTTGTGTTCTGGTCTGAAGGTGAGGTAAGGGAGACATACTTTTCCGAGGCATTCCGTCTTAGTCCTCAGGGGTAGCAACGCATCTATAGCTAACCTTAGGTAAGACTTTGATCATACCTAGGGTTGATTACTGATGACCATGGGCGGCAGTAGCAACCACTTACCATCAGGTGGGCTGCATGCTCGTTTGCTACTTTCATACTATATAAAAATGTAACTATGTACATTAGGTTATACTTAAAACCTTTAAGATAATGTTTCTTATTATTTTAAATATTTTAATTTGTATACTGTTGACTTTTTATAAAAAAAAATTGTGAGTGTGTTTGTTATTAAACTAAATATATAATGTACATTTCACCATATCTACATTTAACCTCGTTTATAATTTAAGCAGAAAATCAATCATTGTACAAAAAAATAATGTAATTCAAAATAAAATTATATATTTCGAAAGTTGGTGACCGAATTATTTAACCTTAAAACATCGATAATATTATCCTTGATGCCAACTTATGCGTAGTCGATTAAAATTTTATTATAATCTATGATCAGAGAAAATGGCGGCATTTTTGGCGAGGTCAAGTGTAATTTCTTTAAAGATGACATTGCGTAGGGTTGTTCACTTTTTCTTTAAATTATATTGAGATTTTTTTATTTAAAGAAATTTGGTTCAAAATGTTTACCTTTTTATTTTTGAAGTGAAACTTCTTTAAAGTGGTTGTGATTTGAAACTTAATGAAACGAAATGTGTTATGAAAGCATTTATCGGCGCTACAACTAGATGGCGCTGTACTTTTGAATCACGCTAACAATGTGTGTGCAAGGCAAGTGAAACTTAATAATAGTAATAATGAGCTTTTTGAACTTAAACGTATTAAGACTTATACTTCTTCAAAAATCAATTCAGTAATCACTGCTGTCCAAATAAGGACATCTTATTTCGTTATATATAACCGTTAACGTGATTGAGAAAGAGGCACAGCGCCATCTAGTTGTAGGGCGATCAACTATTTTCGTTCATCGAGTTTCAAATGACTACGATTCTAAAGAGTTTCACTTTCAAAATGCACAACCCTATGACACAGCCTTGACCGACCATCTTGAATTCCACGATAACAATTATACCATTTTCGTGCATATTTCCGAACTGCACATCGCATCTTTATGGAATCGATTATTCTGCAAAAAGTTATAGGGTAATCAGCTTTTATTTATATTGCTTGTAATTAAATAACATTCGACGATAATAACTGTCGTCATTATCTTTACGAGAGGTTCATTTTACCGGCGGAACTGACTGATCAACTAGTAACGTTGTTAAAATATTTATAAAAACCTGACTGCTTAAAACGATTTATTTTTCATTATGATATATTTAATTTAACGCTTCATATGAATTTTCGGTAAATCGTGTAACAGTCAAGTAACAACATCATAATATATATATTTAGAATGGTCTATTAACTCGTACTAGTCATTTGATACCCATATTGTCGTGATAACTAAAAATGTTATCCCTCCCACACCCCTTTCTCCCTTATATACAGGTGCAATTTTTAAAAATTATATAGCCTGTCACTGATACGATTCCAATGATATGTCATACGTCACAAACCGTACACTTTGGGCTGTAGAAAGCCAAAGAAATGGACATACATACAAAAAAAAAAAAAAAAAAAAAAAAAAAAAA
>MOOZ01000784.1:62894-76126 GCA_002930495.1 Cecropterus lyciades
GAAGCATATGACATATTACTGGAATAGTTGATGCAGAGTAACATCTATTATTTTAAAAAATGGCGATTATAAAGAGGAAAAAATAGGGGGATGGGACGACATTTGTATTAACACACACAACAATATAGCTATGAAATGAAAGGTAGTAAATAGACCATTCCAAAAATATATCTGTAAATTATATGTCAATATACAAAACAATACTATTTTATACTATTATATAACTAAGTATTTTGACGAAAAGTCATAAAGACGTTAAATTAAATATATTACTACAAAAACGAAAAACAATTATTTAAACACTGAAGCCGAAGACAATCAATCTTTATTAAATAATCAGCTTTTTGTTTTTTTTATTTTCAATTTACTTATTTTATGAAAGGTTTTCTGGTAGACATATGCGCGTTGAGAATAAAAGGGACCTAATGCATTTGCATTTTGTGGAGATAACAATATTGTGTTTGCATGTTGATGAGTTTTTTAAAGCGCGCGGTTAACACATTCAGTGCCACCACGATGTTCGTGAATGCTTCTTTGATGCTAACGTATATTTTACAAAGCACTGAGCACGCCTGGCATGTTGGCACCGCGGTAAAACTTTCAAGAACACGCAGGGCGTGTTGGTTGCACTAAACTTGTTAAGGTTATGTTTGTTATTTGTCCTTTTCCAGCACAAAATCGACACTTTTTAGTTCACTAGACTACGTTATTAGGAATAGTTTTAAGAAATTTTCAGTTCAATACCTTTTTACTATTGTCACTGTACGATACTGTTAAACAGGTTCTTATGAAAGGTTTTGTTTTAAAGAGCGTCATTAGACTAAAAAAACTGATTTAAATCTTATTTCGTTGAGATAAGAATTGAAGAAAAAACACTATCTTTCAATATCTGGCAGAAATAATTACAGTCAAATTGTGAACCTTTTTCTTAGAAGACATTTTTTTTTCAAGTGTGGTTACAGATGCGTTCTAACTCCCAAGGACTAAGATGCTCACCTCATAATAAGTGAGCTGGCAACCACACCTTCCACCTCACGCAAGAACTGCTTTACACTAGGAATATGTGTGTGGAATTGGTTCCATACATTTTGTCATGGGCTTTCACTTTCAGAACATTCTATTGTACTGGATATTATAACGAATCTTTGATTCGATACCTTTATCACGCGTTGAGTTTGTGGTAGCCCTTGCTGGGTTATCTCTAAGGAGTAAGCGAGGACGCAATGTCGAATATTTCTGCAACACAGCCCCAATATCCGGATGTGATGCAATGACGAGGTGATAGGTAGGGGTTTGAAGGTGGTAGAACTCTTTTTGGTTCTAGTCCGTAAGTCACGACTATTTCAGCCTATTAACAGCGGTGTTATGTGCTGGTATGTTCTGGTCTGAAGGGTGTGGTAAGGGAGACATACTTTTCCGAGTCATTCCATCTTAGTACTCAGGGGTAGCAACGCATCTGTGGCTAACCTAAAGTGAAACTTTTATCTTACCTAATGTTGATTGCAGATGTCCATGGGCGGCAGTAGCCATTTATCATCAGGTGGGCTGCATGCTCGTTTGCTACTTTCATACTATAAAAAAGAGGTAAACTAAATCCAGCAAACTAGATCCAGTTTGCTGTAGATATTAATACTTATCACGCACTGAGTTCCGGGTTCGAATCCCGGTCTGATAAATTGTCCTGGTTATTTATCCCGGTCTGATAAATCCTATCTTTGCGTATGGACACACAAAGATAGGATTTTGTCTTGTATCTAGTTAACCATGGAGTTAACTAGATACAAGACAAAATCCTAGTAGAACAGTGAGTTATAATAGTAGGAATTTTGTATTTTTCAAATTTTGATCTCTCTGTCTATGTGTACGTTTCAGTTACAAACTACTTGCCAAAGCAACAGAGATAAATTTCACTTGTATTAAATACATACTTGTATTGTATGTATTTAAATAGCCATAATTTATAATATTTTCTGATCAATAAATGTATAAATAAGTAAAAAAACCTTCAAAATGAAGAAACCTTTGGAAATCATAACAGTTGATTTATTCATTCGTGTCGAATTTTGTCAGTGAAAAAGACATCAACGGGGCATGATGCAATGGGATGGGATGGGATACAGTTTGTTGTAGGGTTCCGTACAAAGGGTAAAGACGGGATTATATTACTAAGACTTCGCTGTCCGCCTATCACTTGTCCGCCCGTCTGTCTATCTGTTCATCTTATAAACCGTTGTAACTAGACAGTTGATTTTCACAGATGTATTTCTGTCGCCGCTTTAACAACAAATACTAAATATAAAATAAAATATACATATATTTAAAGGGGGCTCCTACATAGCAAATGTGATTTCTTTTTGCCATTTTTATAGAAAATGGTACGGTACCCTTCGTACGTGCGGTGTTGTGCGGTTTTTTTTTTGGATTTGGATTGACGACCACGTGGTGGAGCGGTCACAATACCGGTCTGACACGTGGTGGGTCCCGGGTTCGATCCCCGGCCAGACAAAAATTTTAATGATGAGTTTAGATTTCTGTTCAGGGTCTGAGTGTTTGTGTATTCGTCTTTGTGTGTCCATGGCACACACGATACAGGAGAAAATCCTAGTGTGGGGCTATGAGTGTAGAAAGCGTGTGTGTGTTTTTTTTTGTTATAAATTTAGTAAGAAATAAATCTTTTAACATTTACGTGTCCTGTAGGTCTAACTAGTATAGTACACCACTTCACAGAATTTATTGAAGGTATATAATTCCGTTAAATATATTGTTGATTTGCATGAATTATAATACAACATAAAAACGTTTATTAACAAGAAGTATAGGTAAAAAACAAACAATGCTTTATGATCTTATCCTTTTGATGAATGATGTTAAAATAAAACAAGAAGTTATTATTAATACAAGAAATACGACTGTTACAACTGAATTTTGCATCGGAAAATATGTTTTAATAATTATTATTATTTATTAATTTAACGCTTTTTAGGAGTTTGAGTCAACAAAGTAATTAAAAAGTGTTATCATTTATATATATTTGTAACCCACACTGTCATAATAATCTACCTCTCCCCATTTTCCTATTTACAGACGCCATTTAAAAATACGATTCTAATGATATGCAATATGTCACATTTCGTGATGCCGTTTGGTCTGTAACGCGTGCCAAAGAATTGGACATACAAACATACGTTGTTTTTCGAGCGTATGTATGTATGTTTGTTTGTATGTATGTGCCAAACAAATGTGGCACAAGCTCAAATGTACAGTTCAAATGGCTTGACGGATTGTGACGTTTGGAAAGTGACATATGATTTTTAAAAATGGCGTCTGCAAATACGAAATCAACGCGGGGGAGGGACGTCTCTTTTAATGTCACAACTATTGTTATTGAATATCAAATGAAAGCTAGTAAATAGACCATCCAAAAATATATATAATATATTACTTTTGCTTGGATATTTAGACAAAAACTCATATAAAGCGTAAAATTAAATGTATCATTATGAACAAAAAGATCGTTTTAAGTAGTCGGTTTTTTTGTTTCAATATTTTTACCAATGTTAATACTTTATCACACGGCTGAAACCGTAAGGCAAAGCTTGTGATTAAACAAAGATGTCTCATTGATACACTGTTATTGATATACAATTAGTGTCCACACAAGGCCTACTTTGGCGGGCGAAGGCGAACCTCACGGTCGACCCGACCTGACCTACACCTTGCAGATACAGGCTGTAGTTTTATCTGGGCGTGTGTGGTGAAAGAGAGTAGGTTTACCAAAAAAATGCTAAAAGGAATCTAGGAGCTTAAATAGATAAATATTATACACTATTTGATTATTAGATTTGAAAACAATACTTGCCGGGAGCCGAACTAGATCAGTTGGGAAAATAAAAACAGTGTTACTGCGCGAATGTACAGGATATTTTTTTTAGCTGGGTGGGTGTGGCGAAATCTGTGTTTTTGAATAGCGAAAAATGCCCAAAAGAGACACGGGATTGATTTGTCTAAAAATAAATAACTTTTTTATAAATAAATATTTATTAAAAAAAGTTTTTTTTTAATAAAAGACCTTTTTTGTATCTGGGAATTAAATTAGTTCAGTTTGAAAAATGCAAACATCTTGTATTTCGTCAAATATACTGTAGGTGTAAAAAATGCTTAAAGGAATCACTAAGCTGATTTGTATAAAACTAAATCTTGATAAGTAAATTAAAAAAAAGTCTTTTTCCTATCCGAGCTTTGGACAACTTCATTTTGGAAAATAAAACTATATTACTTTGCGACACATGTATATAAAGTTTTTGCTTTAGTGTGTATGCCGAAATCTGAATGCAAGAATACACGTCACATTACATTACGTCAACGACGTAAATAAATGAATTATAAATTATAAAATTAATTAGAAATTATCCGGTTATTAAAAATCTTTTTGAGTGAAACCTTTTTGAATCTTTGTGATTTGGATCTCGATGAAACGAAAATGCGTTACGAAAGCACAACTGCTTTTGGCGCTACAACTAGATGGCGCTATACCCCTTTCTGAATTACGCAAGCGATTTTAATTCGTAGTTTATGTCAAGTTTGGTAAATGCGAAATAAGATGTCAGAATATTGGCTGCAATTATTACTTAATCGATTTCTGAAAAAGCATATATTATTATTATTATTTCTATTATTATACCATTTATTATTTCTCGTAGGTACTCTTCAGAAGGTTTACTTCTGCCGTATATGAATTGTACATATTTTTTTGCAGGGTACGAACTAGTTTCAATTTCAAAAAATAAACACATCCTATATCACTGTGCCATTGTGTCGCTTATAAGGATTAAATTCTGGAAAGAAATTATATATGAGAAACTAAAGCGAAAGGCTGGTTTATTTATAAAAAAACTATATTTTTTAGACTTTTTTTCCATAATGCCCAATGGTTAAAAATCTTATCTATTAACATTACTCGTAAATGCGAAAATTATAATCTTATCGTACTAATATTACTCGTAAAAGTTTGTGTGACATGTGTGTTTATTTCTCCTTCACGCAAAAGCTACTGATTTCATTTGAGTATAATTTGGCGCACAGACAGTTTATCGCCAAAATATAATACTTTACCGATAAGGGAAAACATCGCGTAGAAACCTATCTATGAGTTCCGTGACAGTTCTCAAAGATATTTGAAGGCGGCAGACTAATGCCTTCTCATTCGAGAGGAAAACCCAGCAGTAATTTGACAACGATCAAATGATAAATTATTAAGCATCTTACTAAGGCTTAGATTCGTATAAAAGAAAAATAAGCAAGTTGTGTGCATAATAAAAAAAAATAAAAAAAACCAACGGAGCCTTTTGTAATGTAACCTTAGAGCGTTTGACATACATAGCTGTCAGCCGTTTGACACATTTAAAAAAACTTCAATTAAACAAAGTGACAAAAAATATATTTGTAAGTTATGCATTTAGTTGAGTAATATACTTATTTTTATTAGTATGTAGTTTAGTATGTTGGCGTATATAGTAAAATCATATGAGATCTTATCAAATATTTTATAGTTACAAAAAAATATCCTATTTTTAATTAATTAAATCAGCATGCTTATATTTATTATGTAATCACCTATGCAAAAGAAAATCATGTTTAGTTTTATTTAAACAAATACTAAATAATAAATATGTTAATACAAGATTTAAAAAGTTAAACATGATTTTCTTTCTTGGACATTTCCTTTAACAGAATTGCGATATAAATGAGTCATTTATTCATTCCTTATATATAATTTCCGTACTTAAGATATTTCAAGGTAGTAGAACGAGTATGGTTTGACCTGGGTACCACCGCCACACCTATTTCAAGCGTGAAACAGTTCTTGCGTGAGGTGGAAGGGTGTGATTACCGGCTCATTTTTATCTGAGGTGGCCGTATTAGTCCTCGGGAGTGGTGCATCTGTGATTGATTTCAAATTAAAGCCTGGTTCTATATGAAGTTGCTGACTAATGTCCATGGGCGGTTATGACCACTTACCATCAGGTGGTGTCCATGCTCGTCCCCCACACGTTTACCACGATAATGAGTATCATATATGTTAATATAGCCATAAACTATCTGTGTGCCATTTCAGCGAAATCCCACCAGTAGTACTTGAAAGAGCATTAAACACACTACAGATTCACTAACTCGCATTTATAATTTTAGTAATATGGGAAAATCACCTTCTCACTCTTAACGATTCTAACCTACGTTCCACTGGAAGTATCGCGACAAAACACATTCGACAAATTATTATAATTATAATTAGTGTCCGACCGAAGCTACGGCTTCGGCCATCTTCGGCCAAAAAATCCACCTTCGTCAGAAACATCGGCTTCGGCCAAAATAGACCGAAGTTTTCGGCGAAGTCAATGGTTCTACACCTAAATTGAACGAACTATAACGAATACACGACACCGCGATGGAGATGGTGAAGGGCAAAGTTAAGTAAAATTTCCATTGTGGGCTTTCATCGCTACTGTCTATGAAATTTACATTATCGAACTGTTCATATCTTTTTAGTAATTTTAGTGTATTACACTACTAACCCGCTGAGTTTCTTGCCGGATCTTCTCAGTTGAGATCATTTTCCGATCCGGTGGTAGTGTAAGAAAAAATATTGTAAATGACAATTTGTAAGTGCCACCGTAGGCCTATATTTTGCATAGGCCTATATTTTGCATTTCATTTCATTTCATTTCAGTAAAGTAGCAAAGACATTTTAAAAAGCTCTAGAAATTATTTGTATTCAATCAACATAGATCTTTATCTACAAAAACAAAAATCGGTTAAATTAAAATCGCTAAAATACACACATACACACACACACACGCACACACACTCATGCTCAATTTAATAAGTTGGTTATACTTAACTTAGTAAAAATATTGTATTGTATACTTCATAAAATTGATTAAATTAATTACTTGCCCTGGTGATGAGCGGGGTACCCAGTAATACGGGGAACCAACCCAGTACACCCCTTGCGTCTTATTTTGTAACAGTTTTCATTTTCATTTTCATTAAAAATAAATCAGTTTTAGTCAATTTAGAACCGAATTCCTTATGCTTTTTGAACCTTCGAATTCGGATTCGGCTTCAGCCGAAAGTTGTGGCCACAGCTGAACAATCGGCTTCAGCTTCGGCCAGAAATCAACCTTCGGTCGGACACTAATTATAATACAAAAACAACGATATATGATCGCGATACGAGGGAACAATCTAAATAATAAAACGAGTAAAAAATCTTCAAAAAAAACATTTTGTAGAAATATATTGGAGTATACCTACCACAATTTTTGTGTGTAATCTATTCGCTTCAGTTATGAGTTCAGCTATATCGCCCACGGTTGACTGGCAGAGAATGCCATTAGGCATTAAGTACACCCTTGTAACCCTTAATTTAAGATGTTTCAAAAGTATAAATAAACAAGGATAAGTTTGCAGCAGTTAGTACTTATGGTATATATAATAATAATAATATTGCTCGTTTCAAAGCCTATCATTGAAACGAAATTAGAAGTCTCAAACATTCGTTCCTGTCTGAGATATCGTCAGGCCGGTATACGATCCCTCTTACGATTCCCTTACTATGATCCCTCTTAACAAAGTGGAAGTAAATAAAACTTTAGCCCAAAACAAAGTATAGATAATAAAAATTCAAATATTTTTGTCGCAAAACTAAAGCCGTAAGTGAAATCCTGCCAGAACACTTCCGTAGTTTCCAAAAATAAATTGATCTTAATAGACGGACAAAAGAGAACTAACAAAAAATACAGCTGACTGTACAATCAAATGCACTATAAACGAATGTATACATTTAAATAAAATTGAAGTGTCTGTTTGTAATATCAAAAAAAAAAACTGCTTTTTACCAAATACAGTGGAAGTATATACGATACTGATAACAAAACATCAATCACTATTTTTTTTGTCTGTCTGTCTATCTGTCTGTCTGTTCTTCTTGATAATCTCTGAAACCGCTGGACCGATTTTGACGGGACTATCACTGTTGGATAGCTGATGTCATAGGGCCTAACGTAGGCTACTTCTATTTTAGAAAATGCAATGAGGGTTTTGCACAAAAAAATAAAACCTTGCAGCCACCGTCACTGCCGCTAATGCCAGTTGCTATCAGTCCTCTCTGAAACGATGCTATAATGTTAAAATTGCATTAGGTCTACAATTTCGACTGTATGTTATCATGTCAAGTTACACGTTTGTTGCTTGCAAGTTTTTAGACGCGGGTATAACCGCGAGGCTCAGCTTGTATATAAATAAAAGGACCATACGTTTATTAAAAGCGAAATGATACTTCTGACTAATCATCGTAAAATCTATAATACTAAAGATGCTTTTTTATAACTTTTATAGAAACAGCTAACGAGCGTGCTATTCGACTGACGGTAAGTGAACACTGACGCCCATGGATCTAAAATCAACCCCAGATATGAGCTGTCTTACGTGAGGTTCTCTACAAATACCTTGCTACCCCTGAGGATAAAGTTGAAGCACCCTGAATAAACACCACCACATCCTTCAGACCAAAGGCAGTGCTTAAAACTACCGTTATAATACAGAATTTGGTGTGACGGTGGTGCCCCCGGAGTCTAACCACAAAGGGCTCTACCATCTTAAAATTAGGACAAAAGAGTCATTTTATAATGTAGACACTAAAATTTTATTTTTTGATATTCCACTCCTACGGGGATGTTAAAAAGTGTATACAAATACCACCTTCAAATTTAAACAATAAGATTATTTTATGACACCAATTAAGAAAGACTTTTTTGATATTCCACCCCTAAGGGGATTAAATAGAGATTAACTGATTTTATTATTTTGTGTATAAGGTGGTAGATTTTTTTTAGTTCGACTCATAAAGCACCACCGCTACACCTATTTCTGCCTAATAACAGCAGTGTTATGCACTGTTGTGTTCTGGTCTGAAGGGTGTGGCAAGGGAGACATACTTTTCCGAGGCATTCCATCTTATTCCTCAGGAGTAGCAAAGCATCTGTGAATAACCCTAGATAAGACTCTAATCCCATTTGGGATTGATTACAAATATCCAATGCGACAGTGGTAACCTTCAGGTGAACTGCACACTCGTTTGCTACTTCCATATCTATATATATGTATATAAGAGATTTCCACCTATGTATTGACTCATCACAATATCTCTGGAACCATAAGACCTAGAGACTTGAAATTTGGTAGGAATATTTCTTTCAGCGAGTTAACCCATATAGGGGACATTAATTTTTAAAAAATCCATTTTTATACTATAGCAGCAGATAACAAAATTTGATTTTTTTCTCTATAATTAATGCCACGCGGAGCGGGCAGGCACAGCTAGTTGAATGATATAACCTTGATTCGAATTATTGTAAGTACCGTTTCTAATAGTCACTTTATCAGTAGTTTTAGTGATAGTTTATTTACTACAAACCTCACTACCTCCTTAAGATAAAAAATGCACGTTTTTGAGGACAGTCGGAATTTTAACCAGTTTTTTCTATCAGATTGAATTACCCAACGAGCATTCAGTCTACCTGACAGTAACTAACAGTAACTAGACTGCCACATGGACATCTATAAGTATCTTCATAAAGAAGAGGGGTTCTACGTGAAGTCGATCAGACACCCGACTACTAAGATAGTCGCCTCATGTACGTACAAGAAAAAAACCACACCTTCAACTGAAACGCAAGAACTATTTCACGCTTCACAGATGTGGCGGTGATATCTCCCCGGTTGAACTCCACTGGTTCTGCCGCCTGGTAAATTAAAACAAAAGCAGCAAGGAAGAATGCAGTCCAACTGATCTACTGAAATTGATATTTACGATCTATCCCGGATGGGAAAAGATTCCTGTCTGTAGTCAGTCATAGATGCGTTGCTACCAATGATTACTACTAAGATGAGACGCCTTAGATAAGTGTGTTCCCCTTACCACACCCTTCAAACCAAAACATAGCTGAACTATAGTGTTAAAAGACAGCAATAGGTATGGCGGTGGTGAGTTCAGATTGGAGCCACGAAGAGTTCTGCCAACTTCGAGGCTAGTATCTCAGGGACTATCAAGGGTTTTCAGTAAAAAAGGCAACTGAACCTTCATTATACAAAATAAGGGTTAAAAGATTTTTTGAAAATCTGCCTATTTTGAAGCAAGCGGTATGAAAATGAAAACTGAAAATCAGTGCCATGACGTGGTTAACCTGCGCATGGATTTCGCTGAGTTTGTCCCCTTTCACGACAATTGCAGCACATGGTATATATATTAATATATTTTAAGAGGTAAAGCGAAAGCTACAAATATATATACATTTTTTTTGTTTGTTTTTTATTGTATGTGTCTTTATGAAACAGGTTCTTATGTAAAAATGTGTTTGTAATTGTCTTGAAAAAACTTTTTTGAATTTGAATTTGAAAAAATTGGTATTTAGCTGATCAAAATAATAACTAAGGGACCATGTCTCTGTTTTTGGTAAATCAACACGTAGAAATGTGAAATATATATAAAAGGTAGCTTGAAACACCTTCGAAACCATTTTTATATAACGGAAATTCCACCATGATGAGGGTAGAAGAGAAATTGAGAGATGTCAATTATCAAATTAGTAAAAGTATTTTTTTGGCTTTTGGTTAAAATAATAATGTACGCGTTTAATCGTATTTGGACATTTACCGTCTTAGAAGGTAAAATAAGGGTTGAAATTGAAAATCATTCTGATCAGTTAGATACATAATTTTGGTTGGGAATAAAGTACCAAATTATTACTTTACATTACTCAATAATTATTATAATTTTCATCTTTAAGGAGGTAATATATTTTTTTGTCAGGGAACCTTTGTATGAAATTTCCTCAGTTATAAAATTATATTAAAATTCGTTACGAACTTATAATAAGTTACTGAGAAAATATTGAAACTCCAAGATCTGTTTTTGAAGACTGTGACAAATAATAATTATTATTTTGAAAAAAGTCACGCATATGTAGTAAATTATTTAAATCATTTAAGTATTAATATATAGTGCAAGATTTATATAAATCTTATTAGTTAGATTAATACTCTAACTCATTGGAATGAATGATCTGTAATGTTAGAAGTAAGTTTGAATGAATGAAAAATAGTTTCTTTTTTATTAAAATAAAAAAAAAATATTTTCATCGATTTTTAAAATTAATTATTAACATTAACAATACACATTTATTGAAATTATTTACAATCAAATTGTATTTTTTTGCAAAAATACAAAACAATTTAAAAATGAAACAAAACGACACAGTTAAAAACTTTAAAATAAATAAAGTATTTACAAACTAATTCATTTTTAATTATAATTTTAATAAAATTAAAAATAAAACAAATACTTACAGTAATACACAGAGAAAAAAGTCAACCGAAATTAAAACCGGAGCACTTTTGAACTAATTTTCAACTCTTATTTTTAAGAAAGAATACGTTTGTCACACACGTCCGTTACGAAAGCCGAGTTCGTACTGACGAAGGGTTGCGACTGCGTTAACATATCAATGTAATAGCTATCGATCAATGTCTGCGCACGCGCATCTAAGACAACTCGCAGGTTTATCCGTATGATCGATATAAATTGTTTGCGTGTCTGTTTATTTGATGTATTTGTGAAAAGTTGCATCGCTTTGCACGAATAACTGCACAATTAAAAATTTATCAGTTTTAAGTTAAAGATATATTTTGATTCTATATAGGTCTTAAAATAAATTATCTTAAACTCATATTCGAATCTTTTAATGAATAAATCAATAAAGTTAAAATTTTAATTATTTTAACTTTATTTATTTAGCTTTATTCAATCCAAGCAGCGATATATTTTCAAAACAAATTTTTTGGAGAACTGAAAATTTGTTTGTTTGTGTTTTAGAATAAATAATAATAGAAAATTATAAGTTTGTAGAAATGTGATCTGTTTGTTTGTCTGAAATCGCTTTAAATCTAAACTGCTGAATTTAAAGAACAACACTTAAGATAAATATAACTAATTAGCGTGTCCGTGCATTGCAATTTTTTTCAAAAAAACTGTATAACAAGTAAGTAATGATAATTTTTTTATTACTTTTAGAATTGTTGGGTGTCTGTTTGTCAGCGTGTTGGAAAAGTATCACATGAAAACTACTAAATTTAATTTAGTGGATTCAAAATATATTTATAATCCTTATCTTGAGTTAATTTTTGTCCTTTATTAAAATGTACTCTACTAAACTATACTATATCAAAAAAACAATATCCGTCACGGGATGCCTGGCAGGTGGGCTACATCGTGTTAGTACAAGTATAAAAGATTGCGACAGCATGCATAAAAGACAAGAATGCGACAGGAACTAAATATGAATATAGCATAATAAAAATAACGCTTTTTTTTGTTTTGGCGGAAAAAATGTACCTAACCGCATAACGGGGTACTTTGGGGCCCACACCCACTAAAATAACCCGCCGTGCGCCCTCACCCGCCCTTACAAGGCGAACCACGAGTACCGCGTACGTTGCTTCGTGGCCCGCAGGCGGTTGTCCTGGCAGGGCCTGGACGAACATTACCCTGCACTAAGTCGAACTAACACCGCAGCACGCTTAGTTTTGTTCGATACTTAATAGTTCCGACAATGCATAACAGATGGCGTTAAAAATAAATACGGTGTGGCGATCGCCAATTTTAAGTTATGTTATTTGTTAAGTGAAACTTGAGAATCGTCGTGATTGAAATCGTTGAAATTTAAACTTGGTGAAACGAAAATGCGTTACGCATTTGTAGACCCTACAACACAACACGATACAAGATGGCGCTGTACCCCTTATGAATCACGCTACCGATTTTACTTCATCCATCCATCCATCAGCCCTTGAAAGTCCACTGCTGGACATAGGCCTCCCCTAATCTGCGCCACTCCGACCCGTCCTTCCCCATCTGAATCCAGCGGTAGCCCGCCGTCTTCTTCAGGTCATCAGTCCACCTGATCGGGGGGCGGCCTGTACTTCTTTTGCCCAGACGTGGTCTCCATTCGAGGACTCTTCTACCCCATCGGTTGTCTGTCCTACGAAAGATGTGGCCTTATTTTACTTCATAATTCATTCTCGTTGCAGAAGTCTGTTTTACGTACCGTTATGTAAGAAAAAATATACCAGTAATAATTTCATCCATCGTTCCTCTAATTTCTATAACAAACATT
>MOOZ01000784.1:120574-139416 GCA_002930495.1 Cecropterus lyciades
CTAGTTATATATAAAAAGGTTCGATTTTAGCCAAGTCAATGGACGTACGATCTAAATAGAATCCACACGTGCCTTCTCGTGCACAGGTGCAAAACAAATAGGATTACGCACGTGAACGGTGCCGTGAAAAAATTAAGTGCTCGTGTGTAACACATGTTTCATATAACAAGATTTTTTACAATAAAAGTATATTTTTCTAAATCAGACATATTTTTTATGAAAATTATTTTCGACTTTTTTTCAGCTAAAGCAAAAGCTTGTTTTATAGTTTTTCAAACTAAAATATATTATATACCTAAAGACGAGCTTACTAAAAAAACTAGCTTGAAGACTGAAAAATTGAAATATATATTTTAGAAAACAACAAAACAAATAGTGTCAGAGAAATAAAAAATACTGATTTCGACAATATTGCTATCTAATAGGTAAGTATAAATATCACAAAGATCGCCAAACCCTATAGGTACAAAAATCCTCATCAAAATCGGTCAAACCGTTCAATTGAAGGTAAGACTAGGGGCATAGCGTGTGGGCGGCACATGAAGCCGTCCCCCCCCCTTCTAATCTCATGATCTTCGAGCCTCCCCCCTTAATTTCTCATTAACGGTGTCCCCTTACGATACATCTGTTTAAACTTCGACCTTCGACGACGTTCTCAGCTGCATTGCCTCATCAGTCAATGCCTGACAAATCAATGAGATCAACAAACCCGGTACAAGGTCGCTGCAATTATTGCAGCTTCCAACTTTTCAATGCGTCAGACGTCGTGTCATCCGTCGTTGGCGTGTGCGTACTGGGCGTATAAAAATATAGGCCGTTAGCACACTAAGCAATAATGGTGTTGTATAGTAAATTTTCACTTCACTTTTTGAACTTAACAAAAAAAAATCCGAGACGTTTAGTATGAGTAGTGGCAAACAAGTACACACTCACACATAAAATAGCGAAGTAGCAAACGAGCACGCAATCCACGTGATGGTAAGTGGAAACTGCCGCCCATGGACATGTCAACCCATTATCGTCCCACTGCTGGGCACGGGTCTTCTCTCAGACTGAGAGTTTCAGGCCATAGTCCACCGTGCTGGCCAAGTGCGAATTCGTAGACTTCACACACCTTTAAGAACTTTTTAAAGAACTCTCAGGTGTGTAGTCTTCCTCACGATGTTTTCCTTCGTCGTAAAGCAGTGATAATTAACTTCTAATACGCACATAATTTTAGTAAAATTAGTGGTGCGTACGTGGGATTCGAACCTCGGACCCTCGATTAAAAGGCCGAGTTTCAACCATTCAGTTATGACTACTCACATCGCCATCAGACATGTATAATCAACCCCAAATAAGGCCAGAATCTTACCCCAGGTTAGCCACACGCCTTGCTACCCCTGACAACGCCTCACGACTGACGACGACTTCGACGACCCGCGTGGCGGAGCGGGTACCATACCGGTCTGACACGCAGTGGGTTTCGGGTTCGATCCCCGGTCAGACAGATATCTGAATAATGAATTTAGATTTCTGTTCTGGTATTTGTGTATTCGTCTTTTTGCGTCCATGGTACCCACGACACAGGAGAAAATCCTAGTGTGGGGCTATGAGTGTAGAAAACGTTATTTTTTTTTATTTTACCCCTGAGGTCTAAATTCCTCTGACAAGTAAGTCTTCCTTACCACACCCTTCAGAGCAGAACACAACAGCGCTTAACACTGCATTATTGCAGAAATGGGTGTGACGGTGGTGCCTCTGGAATACCACGAGGAATTCTATATTTTTTCTTTCCTTCGTTTAAAGCAACTGATAATAATTTTCTAACACGCTCTAATCAAAAAATCCGAAATGCCTGCCCGGGACTCGAACCTCGAACCTCCAAACAAACGATCACTCAATCGACGTCCTTAATGTTAATTATAATCAGTTTCATTCACGCAGTCGGTCACACAAGAAAGTCACTGGCAATAACTAATCGTCACGTCACTTGGCACGCTTCCGAAGGTGCAACGAAAAAACTGTCGACTCACGTGACGTTGGATTTTCAAAAATTGCTCATGACTTTTCTATAATTTTACTCATGGAAACACGGAGTCAGTGTATTTAAATACCTAAATATTTCCTATATCACACCGTACGCGTGCATTTGCATGTTTAAATTAATTAAATTAATTATTAAATAACAAAATTGTGTTCGCATTTTGGGAAGTTTCTTAAAACGCGCAGTTATTTAATGAACGTTTGTCCCTTAGTAGCACGAAATCGTCACTTTTTAGTTCGCTAGACGGATATATTACGCAATGAGGAGTAGTTTCAAGAATTTCACTCTATTTACCGAAATTTTGAGTTCGGTTCCCTTTCGAGAACGAACGAACTGTGAAATATATCAAATAAGATCCTCCAAAAGAGCAAAAAAGATCTATTTTTATGCAGCAAAACGAAGAGTAATCGATGGATTGTGTTGAAATTTTCACTCGTTTGAAATCTACATAAAAATGTTTTCAATGAGGTGTATCCCTAAATTCTCACGGGAACAGATTTTTTAGTTACTTCTCTGATAATCATGGACATATTAGAGGGGTTCAAAGGCTCTTAGAATGGTCAAATGGAATATTTGAATGGTCGATAAAATAAAAAATCTTTAGAAACATTTTTTTTTTTGCTGTACCTAATGTAGGTGCTATGAAAACACACAAATACAAATACACAAGGACTCAATCATAAAACAGATATCTAAATTCATCATTCTGACTGAGCGGGGATCGAACCCGGAACCCACTGCGTGCCACCAGCGACCACTCCGTCACGCCGGTCGTCATTTGTCACATCACATCTAAAATTACATCAGTGATAAATAATTACTACTCTACTAATAATAATTATTCGTTTAGAAAAACCCTTTATCCTCTTACGAGTTTCGTACGATCGACTTAGTCATTGGAGATTAACACAATTACACGTGACGAAACGTGACGTTAATGAAGACACGCGATCATAGGTAGTAGGAAACTCGAGAGGTATTCCCGTAACTTAAGGAAATACAGTCGACGTCATTGCCACGCCTATCTTAGGCTTAACGCATTTATTCAATCTATATAAAAGCGAAAGGATGTCCACTCACTCACTCACCTATTGACTAAACATCGCAGAGCCTAAACTACTAAAGGTAGAAACATGAAATTTTGACAAGAGGTTTCTTTTATGACGTAGACGTCAGCTAAGAACGGTATTTCTGATATTCCACCCTTAAGATGGTTAAATAGGGGATGAAAGTTTGTATGAAAATCCGTCAATTTTGATACAAGCTCAATGAAATTTAGTACTTAGCTTTGTGGTTTAATATAAAGAACTATTTATTTCACCGTTTTTGAAAAATCAACCCTTAAGAGGGTTAAATAGGGGTTGACGTTTATCCCTTAGGTGACAAATAAGGGTCAAAAGTTTGTTTGGGCTTCCACTGCTTTAAAAAAAACTCTAACTCCTAATCTAATGCCTTACCTACTTCTATCAATAGAGCCTAATAGGATTAGGCTCTATTGATAGAAGTAATGCAAATAGGCGAGGCAAGGTCTTATAAATGATTTTCTAGGAACTTCTCCCTGTATGGGAGAGAAAAGGAAGATAAAACTCTGTCTGGGATTTTAAGGGTCCAAGTCCAAGGAGCGGGAGAAAGAGATAACAACTAATCCCACGCCAAAAATGACTGATACAAGGGTTCCAGTTCCAAGTCAGGGGAGGACATGCGGAGGAGGGGAGGACCGCCAGACAGATTGCGGTTGGAAGCAAGTGTTCCCACGGCCTCTCCTCTGTCTCGGTACAGGGGGTCAATAAAGGGGGTCGAAATTCGATATAGAAAGTCCACAGTTTTAATGATATGAAATTTTAGATTTAGGGTTTTTAGTTAGATACATAAATTAGTTTTTTTTTGGAATATCCTTGGTTGTAAAATCTGTGAAATCCACACCATCCACACCCACTACTGCTAGTTGTTATATACGATCAAATAGATTTTTTATACGATTAAAGTAGCAAACGAGCATGTCCACTTGATGGTAAGTGGTCACCAACGTCCATGGACATCTATAATCAACTTCATTTAAAATACGGGTATCTGGGTATACACAGAAGCGTTACTACACCGAAGGACTAAGACGGTCGCCTCATGTGAGACAACCACACCCTACCAGCAAAACGGAGGAATTGCTTCAGTCTAAAAATTGGTATATTATGAGTGGTGATATCAATGTCTATCTATTGTCCCACTCCTGGGCACGGTTCACCTCTAAGCGAGAGCTTTAGGCCATAGTCTACCGCACTTGTCAATTGCGAATTGGTAGACTTCACACACCTTTGAGAGCATTATTTTTTGGGAATATTCAGGTTTCCTCACGACGTTTCCCTTCGCCGTAAAGTAGTGATAATTAATCATTATATCATTTCTCAAACATCAGTGGTGCATTCCTGGGATTCGAGTCCGTGTTTCAAGCATGGGGCAATCACTAGGCATGTGCAAAAAGGATCCGAATCGAATATTAATATTAGATTCCAAATTAGGATCGAATATTTCAAAATTCGAATAGTTCCAAAATTCGAATTATTCGATTCTAATATCGAATTTCGACGAATAATTCGAAAAAAAATAATATCCGTAAAATTTCGAATAATTACAGCAATTCGCGAATTATTGATATATCACTGGATTTTCTATTGTTTCCAATTTAAATGTCACTGGTCAACCATTGGAATTGAAGTTCACTGGTTGAACCAGTGAATAGAATATCCAAGCGCATGTGCGTGAGTATATAAAAGAGAAAACACTCGGATATTTAGGCGAAAATTCGCGACTTATTCAAAGAAAAAAATTCGGAATTTATTTTTTCGAATTATTCGAACTGTTTTTCGAATTATTTAGGAACTTTGGAATAAATCGAAACATTCGAATTGTTCGATTCGAGATTCGAATCGAATGATAATAATACGTATTCGATTCGGAACGAATAATTATTATTTGAACTATTCGTACACCCCTAGCTTTCACTGTTTGATGTAGAGTTGTGTGATTGTAAGTTTTCATGATTACGGTTAAATTCGAATTGACGACCCGCGTAGCTGAGCGGTCACCATACCGGTCTGACACGCAGTGGGTCCCGGGTTCGATCCCCAGCCAGACAGACATCTGAATGATGAGTTTAGATTTCTGTTCTGGGTCTGGGTGTTCGTGTATTCGTCTTTGCATGTCCATGGCACCCACGACACAGAAGAAAATCCTACTGTGGGGCTATGAGTGCAAACAGCGTTTATGTTACGCGTTTATAGTTAAATCAACTTTAATGCGCATACAGTCAATCCAGTCGTCATCGATTTATGTACTTATTTTCTAGTTTCGCCTATTGATCGGTCGTCTGAACAGTCGCGGACCGATTGTTTAGTCGAGGCAGTGCACACTGAAGTGTCGGTCAGTAGTTTTACGTCAAACGCGATCGATTCTTGTTTTTGATTCTTCATTATAAGAATGAACAAAGTTTTGTCAATGAATTAATGTAAAATGTCGATTATAAATACAGCTAGATCTTTATAAAGGGACCTAATGCGAAGTTTGCAGAATGTGTAAATAACAAAATTTCACATTTTGGGGAGTTTAAAGCGCGCAGTTATTAAAGGACGTAACGTTTATATTTGTCATATTCTAGCACGACATCGTGACTTTTGAATCGTCTATCAGATTAGATCTATTACTTTCTAATATATTATAACTAAATTTACCAAAATTTTGAGTTCAATTCCTTTCATTTTCAATATGTTATATATGTATAGCATAAATGTGTTTGAAATCATGCATCAGAGCTGAAACTACCCAAAAATCACTGCAACTAGAACTAAGATCTAGAATCAATAATTGGTAAAACACCCTTAAACTTAGCGAAAGATTTGTTAAAAAGGAAGAAAAAACTAGTCAGTTAAAAAAATGATACAAAAGAGCGTCGATAGCCGATGACCCAAAATGGAGGGAGGGGCCTTATTGACATATGGAACAGTTGTTCTAATAATTTCACCTCTCACCTCTCACAACACGACCAATCCCGTGCCAGTTCAACACGCTTTTTGGCTGGGGGCTTCAGCACTAGCAGCTACCCACATGCTGACCCCTCTTCATCCAATAACTTTCCCCCAATTAACCTACACGTAACATAACTCACTCCCCTATACACCCTCTCCCTCCAGACCTCAGCCATCAACCTACACCCCAATCAACCTATACGTCACAAAACTCAACGCTCCCCCTACAATCTACAAACACCTATCCCCACTACACTTCTTCTTCAACACACCTCTAGGCTCCTCTCTAGGCCACCCCTTTCCCCCATCTCACAAGTAAGAGTCGCCCTAAGCAATCAATCACCTGTTCAACACGCCGGTCGGCGGGCGGCTCCGGCGGCCGCTTGCCGCGGCGGCGGCACAGCGCGAGCAGCACCAGCAGCGCGGCCCCCAGCGCGCCGCACCACCACCCCGCCGCTGCGCCCCACATGCCCCGCGCCTCACATCTGCGCGGTTAAAAATCGGTTAAAGGGGGTAGTCGAGCGTCGACAGTGGCGCCACCAACGTATACAGACATACTTATTCGATGTGTTGAGACTAAGTCATCTGGGGTAGTAATGCGTCTGTGGCTATTGATTCGGCTAGAGGGGGTCGTAAAGCATAGATGGTGGCGCCACCAACATATTATACCTACATACTTATTCGAAACGTTGACACTAAGTGATCAGGGGTTGCAATGCGTCTGTGGTTATTGATTCGGCTAGAGGGGGTAGTGGGGCGTCGATTGTGGCGCCACCAACGTCTTACACTTATTCGAGACGTTACATCTAAGTCATCAGGAGTAACAATGCGTCTGTAGCCAATCTCATGTAAAATAGATTCTATTTGGGGTTGATTACCATGTCCATGACCGGCGACCACTAACCATCAGGTGGACTGTAGGCTCGTTTGTTATTTTCATAATATAAACGTATTATGGCCAGACCCAGACCCAGAACAGAAATCTGAGTTTATTACTTAAATCCCTGCCTAGTCCTTTAATTTCTATTTAAAAGATTATTTCACGACTCACTCAACAAGTTTTAAATTTTAAGTCTAGACTCATATGTATAAAGACTAAGTTTCTTAAAAGATTTTACAACTTAGGACTCCTTGGCATAAGTTGGAAATGTTAATCAGCCTAGGCTAAACTTTATAACTATGTACTCAAAAAAATATGTGCTCATATTAGTTTTTTTTTTCGGGTAAACTGGCCTGGCCTGGCTGGAGCGGCAGGTTTTAGGCAAATATGTATAAGTGGAATAAGCTCACTGGCGTAGAGTGCGCGGGTCATATGGGTCTATACCCTAGGGTGGCACGTCTTAGGGGCGGCAAAATATTTACACCTGGCGACCTGTTTTTTTGCTTACTTAAATTCCTAAATGGGTGGCGACGAATTAAATTTCGGACATGCCATTTAATTGGCCTACTGGCGGCGAATGTGTATATCCGCCACTGGACGTATGTCCTAAGACTACAAGTACTCAACAACTGAGTCTCTGAGCGCGTTGCACCATCGGGAATCACTCAGGGAAACGGCTGAGCTCACTGCAACGTCTTTACGACGGTATGCGACTACATATACCGCCGTACGTCCCAGAGTTCCTTAGCTGAACGGTTTGATCTCCCACTCTTGCCGCCCGCAACCCCGGAAGTCCATTTTAGTCGCCTCTTACGACAGTTAGGAGATACCATAGCCCTATTCTAATCCCGGAACAACAGGGACCGGTCCCTGTACCAACCACGATGGACCTTTGGAGGCTCATCGTGAATCTTTTTTAACTTTAAAAAAGATTTCATATTTGTGTAACTTGAGACACATACATAAGTATACTTCATGCGTGTTATTGACCTAGAATCGCACCACTCACCCTACTTCAATAAATAAAAAAGATGACTAAAGGGTTAATTCTTGGAAATGGGTAGGAAGTCTCTTCTTATGACATTACTCATCTACTGAGATCATTAATGTGTTCGACAAAGAATGATGACAATAAGAAAAACACCCCTTTGTAGGGAGAACATTGTCTGGCAAAAAACATTGATGGTTAGGAAGGATAAATTAAAAAATTATAATACACAAATACATAAGAACAAACCTTTCATTCGCATCTAATTAATATTTTAAATGCAAAAGTTTGTGGCGATGTATGTATTTGTTACTCTTTCGCGCAAAAACTACTTATTGGAATTGGGTGAAATTGGACACACAGATAGTTTATGGCCTGGATTAACACATAGGATATTTTTTAACGTGGCCGTGCTCGTTAGAAATAAATGTAATAAATTTAAATCATAACAACTTTTGATAGAATTTAAGGATTTTAATGAAACAAAGACTAAAGGTTATCTCAAAATATGGATTAGGTATAAACAAATTTACAATTCTTCACATTAAGTTCAGTCATATTGTTTGATGCGTTTTCAAACAAACATGTTTGCATATGCAAATGCATATAATTATTTTTTTATAGCGTTATTGCATGTTTTGTTGCTTTTCATATACAATACTTGTGTTGTTGTGTTAGGCGTGTTCTAGTATGCGGTCGACACGTCCGCCTTCCGAGATCACTATCGCAAAAGGTTCGTGGTAAATTAATTAAATTGAAATAAATTAGTGGTTTTGTATAAAAACCTCAGTCTTGAAAGAATTAATACTATTAACAAAAAGTAAAAACCGACTTCTATGACTCTAAGCCACAATTAATATACCTAGAACCTTCTCCTAAATCTGACAATTACTATACTAAAAACTGCATCAAAATCGGTTCAGCCAAACGTGAGATAATCGCGCACAAACATACATACATAAAGGTCAAACTGAGAACCTCCTTTGAACGTCATTGAACAAATTTTGACTGAAGAGGTCCCTGCAGAAAGGCGAGAGTTTTTAAGTAATGTCCGGTAAAATCAGTTTGGGCTGTAGTGTGTATCAATAAAAATCGACAAACATACATACAAACATGTGTTCAAAAACATCACCCTCCTCCTGACGCAGTCGGGTAAAGACAGGTCGTATTTAATTCCTAGTGCACCCATAACTCCAAATATCAAAACTTCTAATATCATGGTTTCAAACTATCACATATTGTTGCACAGGACTTAATGACAAAAAATAGCAAAGAAAAGGCCTACTCATAATTTCAAAGGACTTGTATTTCAATTAGTGATGCAATTATGATTAACCACTTGATTCCTATGATGTATATAATTACTATGTGAAATTATAAAACATTTTAGTACTTCTTGAGTGAAAAATAATATAAATAAGCTCATTGTTTCTCAACCTGGGGTTAATGTTTGTTTAAAGGGGTCACAAACAATCTATATGTATAAATAAAATTGAAGTGTCTGTTTGTAATATCAAAACAACAGCTTTTTATCAAATGCATATGGAAGTATATATGATACAAATAACAAAACATCAATTACAAAAAATTTTGTCTGTCTGTCTGTTTGTTCCGTCCACCGTCACTGCCGCTAATGTCAGTTGCTATCAGTCATCTAGGAATAATACTAATAATGTTTAAATTGTATAAGTACTTAAATTTCCGATATATGTAACTATGTCAAGGTACATTTGCAAACGTGTTTGCAACTTCCATACTATAAAAGTTAATATTCACCTTAATTATTTTAGCCCATACAGATATAACATTTTACATTGGACATTTTAACATTTTAATTTGTTATTTATTTTACTACTGCTCGTATCAAATTCCAAATATGCATAACAAATAAATGTTTTGTTTACTTTTTTTAAAGTGTCCAACTGAAGCTTAGGCTTCTGACACCTTCGGCCAAAAAAAAAAAGCACCTTCGGCTTCCGCTAAGATGGACCGAAATTTCTGGATGGTTTCTAGCAAACTTTGAAATGATATGTGGGTGAGGTGCCCACAAATTGTTACAAATGTGCGACATCACAATAGAGATGATGAAACGCAGGAGCTCATGCACACTTCTTTGTGGGCTTGCACCGTTAGTAGTGTTTGAAATTAACATTATTTCAATATGTTACTAAATAACTTTAATCAGATCTGGCAGTAATCTATATCCAATCTACATAAACCTGTAATAAAAGTTTTAATCGTTATAATATTCATTTTCAGCCAATTGGAACTCAATTTCTTAAGGTTTTTGAACCTTCGGCTTCGTGCGAGGTTGTAGCGATAGCCAAATCATCAACTTCGGCTTCGGCTTCAGCCAATAATCAACCTTCGGTCGGACACTACTTTTTTATAATAAAAAAGCTACTAGAAACACACACACTCCATCTAATGTTAAGCGGCCAATAACACATGGGGACATTTGAAATAAACCCCCCATAAAGTCTCGCACTTATTTAAGGTTAATTTCTGTCTTCGATGAGGTTGGCTAAAGGTGCATCGTTGCCCCTGAGGGCTAAGTAAGAACACCTCAGATAAGTATGTCTCTCTTACCACACTTATAATATGCTAAAATATGCTATATAATATTATGCTATTATTTCAGTTCTAATAAATGAGATCAACACTACACAAATATTTTGCTAATAGAATCTTTGTATATATATTTCTTGGTGACCAATCAACTAATATTTATTATATTTACAAGGAGGCAGCGTCAAACAAATATAGTAGAAAAATCGTACCATAATATTTGTCATCAGGTGCATCATTTTAAATACAATTTATATTATAAGATATTGATGATTGTAGAACTTATTTTTCTCTTTTCAGTTTAAGCAGTCAAGTTTTTTGTTTTAAAAATAATTTATTTTAGTACTTATTTTGATAAATGCATTCAGAATTTGATCAAATGTTTTATGTCTAGTGTTGGACCAAGTTTATTCTACTACATGTATATTAGGGTTAAATTGGCTTACACCCAAAATTGCGACCCAATGTGGTAACGAAGAGTTTACGTATGTATTATTTATAGTTTTTTCCAATGACATTAAAAAAATACGTACTATAAAACACGAGGAATATGTCTGTCTATCAGTATACCGGTAAAAATCAATGATAAAAGCTCATTTAAGCCCTAAAATATAAGAGAAAACACCATATACAGTGCGAATAAGTTTGATTCGCGATTCTATTTGTAGAGTCTGACAAATCGCACGAAGTACAACAACGATACATGGTTATCGAGTAATAACACTATTTTGCGTATAATAACGATCTTACAGCTATCTGGAGGCATTATCAACGGCCTATTGCCTTTGTTTCATTTTCATATCATACGCAAAGAACGCAGTGTACACACGTTTTTAGTCAAAAACTTGATAGTATCTGTATCTGTAATGATTATTTTGATACCATTATATTAACTATGGACTAGTTTTGATGTATTCGATTCGTTAAACTCAACAGATAAGTCTATAATAACAAAATATCAAGATCTTACCGTGCATCTAATCCTACAGTACAATTTGCTTTTTCGTTCGTCAACCATGTAGTATTGAGCCGAATTATTCCGAAATTCACTTCACGCGAACACTCAAACACTGCACAAGCACTCAATATCACTCAATTATTCGTTTTCGATGAATAATCACACGTTTTTAATGCGAGCAGTCGCCCAAGAAGTTTTGACGTTACGTGTGTCCGCCATTTTTCTTTAGCTCAAGACAACAGCTTAATGTTGCCAGGACATATATTAGAATTACCTACAAACGGATTAAACTAAAATATGTTTTGTCATATAAAACAAGCAATCGTTTTTATCATTATCATAACCGAGAGAGATATTTAGTAATGTTACTTTTAACCTTTGCAGATTATCAAAACTTTGCCTTAAAAATGTGTGTTATATTACATCCACACGTCCTTTTAGTTTAAACTAAATACACAATTCATCAATATCCAAAATCCACTTCTAATTGATTACTGTTCCAGCTACTGAAAAATAAAACGATTGAGAATTTTCCTTGAAAGTGAGTAATGCTAGTGCTTTCCCAGCCCATGCAATGGGCGATTCAGTCAAAGCTCCATTCAGGCTCGAATTGCACATGCGCGGTTCTGGCCAGGGTGAACTAGGGCACTGGGGCATCGACTGTCCCTGCAAGCGGCTCCTAGGTCATTGCTCACACAGCTACGTATATAATTGTTTACTATCTAGGTCGCGGAGTATTGAACTAGATTAAATTCTGTACGTAAGCAAAGGTAACTGGATGAGTTATTTCATGGAATCGAGCGCTGAAACTATCAGATAACTTCGATTGTTATGAGCACTACACAATATTTCCAGTATTTTTTTCATGTTATTAAAAACAAAGGATTTTCATAGTAGGCAAATGCTAACAATATACACCAAACAGGGTAGGTATCTGCTTTTTTAACCGATGGTAACCGATTTCAATGTACTTACAGAACTATTTATATCTCTAGTAGAAAAATGTTGACTTTTTTTTATAGTATGAAAGTAGCAAACGAGCATGCAGCCTACCTGATGATAAGTGGCTACTGCCGCCCATGGACATCTGTAATCAACCCTAGGTAAGATCAACGTTTCACCTAAGGTTAACCACAAGTGCGTTGCTGCCCCTGAGGACTAAGACGGAATGCCTCGAAAAAGTATACCCTTACCACACCCTTCAGGCCAGAACACAGTAGCGCATAACACTGCTGTTATTAGGTAGAAATAGGTGTGGCGGTGGTGCTCCCGAAGTCGAACCACAAAGAGTTCTACCACATTCAATACTGAAAATATCCTTTAAAATACTCCAGAATAACCACCATCATTTTCAGATCCAATAAGTCATAGAATGTAGAATACGTTCAAACTTAGCTCGAATTGGTTTTGTACCTGTAACCGGGTGACCGATCTAGGAATGCTACTGATATATACTTATGTACAATTGTCTCATCTATTTTAACTTAAACAAGTGGGCTGTTCTAGCATATATACGCAAATATGGATATAAGTCTGAATTCATATTTACAAACTCACTTCTATTAATCAGCAAGACTAAAACTATTGCATGTAAATACGAGTCATGGATAATTTTACATTATGGAAGTAGTATGACTCGTATTAATGAGTAAAATTATAGCAACGATAAATCATAAGTAGCATCTGTTTACCAGGTGTACTTAAACCGTGATATTACCGACACACTTACATATTTCCCGCGTGAAGCAGTTCTTGCGTGAGGCGGAAGAATGTGGTTGCCGGCTCACTTGTATGGGGCGACCATCTAAGTCTGTGGGAGTAACAACGCATCTGTGATCGACTCCAGATAGAACCCCTGTTCTATATATATCTTACAAATGTACAGTGCAGAAACTACTTACCTCAGTTGGACTGCATTTTCGTTTCCTATTTCAATATGATAAAAAGATAATCAGATTTATATTACAAGTTAAAGTAGCAAATGATTAAACTTTGACCATTTAATTTTCTTATCAAAGTATACCTACTTACGGAATATTGTAGAAAATACATTCATAACATTTCGTTAGTCTTAATCAATGAAATAAATTATTATAAAAGCAAAAAAAAACTCGACTGCTTAAACTGACAAGACTCACATACATTCTACAATCATGATACGTATCTAATATATTGTAATAGAAATAATAATATAAGGTGCTAACTAAAACATTCATACATGTAGACATGCATAAATGCATACATAAATATATACGCTTTCTACACTCATAGTCCCACAGTAGGATTTTCTCCTGTGTCGTGGGTGCCATGGACACACAAAAACGATTACACAAATACCCAGACCCAGACCAGAAAGTCTAAACTTTCAGATCCAGATCCAGATTTCTGTCTGGCTGGGGATCGAACCCAGGACCCTCTGCGTGTCGGACCGGTATGTTGACCGATCTGCCACGCGGGTCGTCAAATATATATACATACATACTCTCTAAAAGCATTACCCTCGTTTTGACTCAGTCGAGTAAAAATAAGACTTTTTAAGTGCTACTTAATACCTACCTGCAAAGGGAATGTACCCAAACCACGTGCCCATTTCAAAGGGGTAGTAGGTCTTTCAAATACCACGTTTTCTCACAGGGACGAGGGGGGGTTTAAGATTTCATTACGTAGTCAACATCCCTAAAGGATATCTCGCGCTGCTCTCACCTAAATTCAAATATGTTACACAACTTTAACTTTGTGTTTGCAAGAAATGATTGTAAATCGTATTTATTAATTACTACGTAAAAACTAGAAGGGGTGGGGGAGGTCTACTTATATACTACGGATCGTCACTAAGGTGAGGGAAGGGGGTCAAAATTTGTCAAAAAACCGTCACGGGACGCCTGGCAGATGTGAAACATCGTGTTCGTACAAGTAATATGCATAACAGACAAGAATACGACAGGAACTAAATATATAGCATAATGAAAATAACGCCATCTACGAGCATCACCCCGCGCTAAGTCGAACTAACACCGCAGCCCGCTTAGTTTTACAGGGAAGTTGAATTCCAATTTCACATAGGGTGGAGATCTCTGCAAGTACCACGATTTTTTTACGAGAAACTGTAAAATTGCGAGAAAATTCAGATTAAATTACGTAAAACATATTTTCTAAATTTAAACATTACCACGTGAGATCTGTGGGGGAAGGAGGAATGTTGATACAATTTACATCTGTTGTGTGAAAATATACCCAAAACACCACGCGTAATTAATGGACGCCTTTTAATTGATTTCATTGGATTGATTTATGGACATCTGAAAACGGTTTTTTTTCTAAGAGCTAAACAAATAGCCTGAAAGGTTGTCTTCCCAAAATGGTTACGATAAACTAATAGTTACATGCAAGTTGCAATGGTTGCAATAGGTAGTAGAACCGGTGTGGTTTGACTGGAGAGGTACCACCGCCTCACCTATTCTTAGCGTGAAGCAGTTCTTGCGTGACGTGGAAGGGTGTGGATGCTCACTTTCATATGAGGCGACCATCTTAATCATCAGCAGTTGCAACGAATAAGACTTCTCCACTTTAGATAGAACCCCTGGTCTATTTGAAGTTGCTTACAGTTGTCCATGGGCGGCAGTAACAACTTATCACTAGGTGGATTGCATGCTCGTTTGCTACTTCGATCTTATAAAGTAACTACTAGGTTAATCCTACACTTTTATCAATGAAATACTAGGTTACCTTACAAGTACTACATAATATAGGTAGGTTTACAGATGAGGACAAACACTTATACAAATAGACAAAGGTTTGCTTGTGGTCTGGGTATGATGTGCATGTGGGCGGAAAGGTCGAACAACGACCTCGCCGGCAAAACGAGCACAGGTCAGGTCAAACTGGCCTATGACCTAATGAAGACAGCAACCAATGACGTATATTTCAGCGATCAATATTCAATATATCGACGCAAATAGCGTAACCACTGTAACACACAATGACAGATGTCCAGAACTGAAAAACTTTCGAGATTTTAGATGTTTAGTCCCTCAAAAAATTGTTAATTTCAACGCTGTACAAAATCGCAGAGCAACGGGAGTTAAACAGACAGGGTTTTCTGTGGTTGGCTAATCTGCAAAAAAAATTAACATAGGTACCGCGTTTCCGTTTTTTTACGTTGATATATAATAATGATCAGCCGATATAAAGAAAGAAGAAAAGAAACGCTAATAACTTACAAACTTAACTTACAAATTTTCTTACATTTTGTTCGGATTACCTACTTTTATATGATGTCCATGCGGTATGACTACTTATCATCAGCTTGACTGCATACCGTCAACCCATTATTGTCTCACTGCTGGGTTTTCTCTCAGAATGAGAGAGTTTCTGACCATAGTCCACCGCGTTGGCCAAGTGCGAATTGGTAGACTCCACACACCTTTAAGATTTTTTTAAAGAACTCTCAGGTGTGTAGGTTTAAGCAGTGATAATTAATGTCTAATACGCACATAATTTTAGAAAAATCAGTGGTGGGTGCCTGGGATTCGAGCCTCGGACCCTCGATTGAGTGGCCGAGTTCCAACCATTAGGCTATCACTGCTCCACAGTTTGACTGCATGCAAGTAACACATGAGTTGTTACTTAAATATTTCTTTTTTTATTAAAAGAAGTTAGTAAAAAGAAGGAATGTACGGAATAGCATCAGATTTTATTTACCAGACTACCGTATGAAACAAGCATCTTTACTAATATATAAAGCTGAAGAGTTTGTTTGTTTGAACGCGCTAATCTCAGGAACTACTGGTCCAATTTGAAAAATTCTTTCGATGTTAGATAGCCCATTTATCGAGGAAGGCTATAAGCTATATATCATCACGCTAAGACCAGCAGGAGCGGAGCACCAATGAAGAATGTTTCAAAATCAGGGTTTTTTTTCTAATGAGAGCTTCCACTGCATGTGCTGCGTAAACGGTTAAAGTTTCGTAAAAATTATGTATGATAGAATTGATCCTCTTTAAAAAAAAGTCAGCGACAGCATATGTCTATCTTTTCAGGTAAACTCACTGTACCCTTTTATATGCTAACCAAAATTGTTTCAAAATAATGCATTATCTGCGAAGTTGTTTTCATAAATATAATATTTATTCTTATCCAAATAAATACATAAATTAGTTTTCTTTGTAGTAACTAATACGCGGGTGAGACCGTGGGGCGCAGCTAGTAATAAGATAAAGATAGTCGCCTCATATGTAAGTGAGCCGGCAACCGCACCCTTCTACCTCACGCAAGAACTGCTTAAAGCTAGAAATAGGTGTAGCGGTGGTACCCGGTCGAACTACACTGGTCCTACCACCTGGCATTAAGGAAACCGTACAAAGAGATCTAACCTTTGTACGGTTTTACTTTGTGCCATTATATGTTGCTTAAAATATATAGCGACAGAGATAATTATGATCGGTCTACATTTAATATAAATAGGTTGCTGTCAAAACAAAACCGTTGTGGGTCAAACAAGATAACGTAATTGCTTTCAAACTTTAGATAATATAAAATCAATATTAACTAACGATACGATTATGACCTCGTATTTAAAAAAAATATTGGTATATCTTTACATTATTTAATAAGTTATTATAAAAACAAAAAACCTAATTGTTTAAAAACACGGTAAAGGGAAAAGAAGTACTTAACAAACATGATGACGACCCGCGTGGCGGAGCGGTCACCGGTTTGACACAGTGGGTCCCGGGTTCGAACCCCGGCCAGACAAACATCTGAATGACGAGTTTAGATTTCTGTTCTAGATCTAGGTGTTTGTGTATTCGTCTTTGTGTGTCCATAGTACACACGATACAGGAGAAAATCCTAGTGTGGGGCTATGAGTG
This sequence comes from Cecropterus lyciades, assembly GCA_002930495.1. NCBI lineage: Eukaryota > Metazoa > Arthropoda > Insecta > Lepidoptera > Hesperiidae > Cecropterus > Cecropterus lyciades. Next base: position 137,881 of record MOOZ01000784.1, read on the forward strand.
TAGATAGCATCACGAAAGCGTTTAACAATAACAAAAATTATATTGTAATGGTCTATTAAATTTATTTTACCTTTCATATTTTTAGCATGGAAATTCATGTTACATGTTAGTACTTTTTTTGGAAATATTACTCATTATTATAATGTATTGAAGATTTAATTGTAAATTACTTTAAATAAACACTTCGACCACTACGGAAGTTAATTTAAAATGAATAATTGTTATAACCCACCATATACCAACGTACCATAAAATTTGTTAATATTAATTGTATTTTCAGAATATGATTGTGTATTTTATTATTATAATTATTTTTTATTAGTAGCTCAATTGGACTGAATAAATAAAGTGATATTATACAGTTGATACCTACCCACTTTAATATGTTTTTCATTATGCTGTTTCATTTTTCAGTTACTGAATTAGAGAGAGCATTCATTCCTTATTGAGCTTCGAAGCAAGGTGGTCGAAAATTGTTGTGAAAATATGTTAAAGAAATAATAAAAGGTTCAAACGAAGATAGTCTTTGATTTGGAAGCCACATAAAAGCTTTCAATATGATACCTATATTGTTATGATAATAAGATGTCATCCCTAACCCTTTTTTCTGATTGCAAGCGCCACTTTATAAATATATAATTTATACGCCTATGTCACTCTGCAAACTAAAACGATTCTAATGATATGTCATATGTTGCCATCCGTCAATCAGTGTAAGCTGCAGAGCGTGCCAAAGAAATAGACATATGTACATATTATACATACGTACAAACAAACAAACATCCTCACATACGCTCGAAAAACATTACCCTCTTGGATAATACATAGTACATACAGTTGGATAAAAAATGTGTTATGTGTATATTTGCTGTTAAAATTTCAAAATGCTGTTATGCCGTTTTACTCGCTATTACGAATTTCTTAAGCAAAACCCTTAAATAACCTTTTAGTATGTTAATTTTTTTTTAATAGTATGTAAGTAGCAGATGAGCATGCAGCCCACCTGATGGTAAGTGGCTACTGCCGCCCATGGACATCTGTAATCAACCCTAGGTAAGATCAAAGCCTCACCTAAAGTTAGCCACAGATGCGTTGCCACCCTGAGGAGAAGATGAAATGCCTCGGAAAAGTATGTCTCCCTTACCACAACCTTCAGACCAGAACACAACAGCGCATGACACTGCTATTATTAGGCAGAAATAGGTGTGACGGTGGTGCTTCCGGAGTCGACCCACAAGGAGTTCTACCACCTTCAAAAAGATCAAATAATAAATTAGTTTTCTCATTAACACTTTTCCTTTATCTAATTATTCTTAAGCTAATCATTGTTTAGGTACACTATTAGTTTTTTGATACTTAAAAACTCATTTGAACTTCCCATACAGACTGATAGGCTGCCTGGTTCTCATCTCATGGTCTACTGATTTGAAATATCTAAACTTTTTTTCTGTTTGATATTTTAAAACAGAAAATGCAGTCCATAAATTATAATATTACATTGTGGTAATAACTTTACTGGCCGCTCGCTAACCAGTT
>MOOZ01000786.1:35557-47855 GCA_002930495.1 Cecropterus lyciades
TTATATTTAATTGCGTTTTTTGCTTATTCGTATTATAATTATTAGAGTGGAAACTGAACTAAAACTCACACGACTCCTGTTTTTTAAACGATAAAATTTGAATGCTTTTTATTTCAGTTAGCATCAAAAATCATAAGCTTAAGCATAAAATCATTGCATTTGAGACCTAACATTTAAGTACTACATAAAGTAGTACTACATTTAGTACTAAATAAATGGAAATGGGAAATATCCTGACGTATTTTTATATTTTTCTCAGCACGCTACGTCAAACGATCCCCTGGCGTCCAATTGTTTCTTCGCTGAATTATGCCAGCCCCTGCCTTTTTAGTGTCATTTTAATGAAAAGAACTGACTTTTCATCGGTACTCACTTTGCTTGTAATAGAGACAAAGGGTTGTTTATTTAAAAGGGTGAGCAGACGAGACTAAGTATAGTATCTAGATACTTTATATTACGAGTGCTAATAATTATTTTATTATTATCTACCGAACTTGTTCTATAACGTTCTAGTGACGTAGCTACCGAAGGGCTAGGCGGGGCAGTGCCCCGGGGACCCCAAGCTCAAGAAGCCCCTTGTACTTTTACTTAAAATGGAACTACTGATAATTCCTCCTATATTCGGAGTATAAATAAACCACATTCTAGGGACGCAACTTCAATAATGGCAACCTATTTGAAATAAATAAAAGTTAATAAAATTAAAAAAACACGCTTTTCTAACTACCTGAATTAAAAATCGAAAATATTTTTTTACAAGTTAAAGAAGTAGAACAACATCAAATAAATATTTTTGTCGTAAGAAAAACCTGGGGTGTTTTTGAGGTATTTTATAATGGCCCTTAATACCCAACTGTGTCCGATGGAGGGTGATGTTTTTCGAGGATATGTATGTATGAATTTAGTGTCCGACCAAAACTGGTTTTTACGACCGAAACTGAAACCGAATTTCCCATACCCTATTAACGTGCTGCCGATGTCTGTGAGAAACAAGAGATAGACAAAGATATTTTCTTTTATATTCATAAAATAGTTTTAATTAGTTCGTTAAAATAAGTGACAATTTGTGTTTGGTTTTTAATTTTATTATTGAGTCTCGATTGTATTACAGCGAATCTGGAGAACGACGAATCTGGATTACTACAAATTTGGAGTACTTTTAATTCGGAACACGACGAATACGAAACAAACTATTTTAAATACTTTTGTTGGGACCCTCGTTTATTTATTGCTCTAAAACACTGTCGTATGTAGCTGTATTGTCCTAATATATAAGCCTAGTTGTAGCCTAGTACATAAGTACTTCTGTGAGAGCAAATAAACGTTATTATTATTATTATTTTACGTTAAAGCGTACTTTTCTAACAAGGTCAATTAAATTATGACACATTTCATATTCATTACAAAAAGAAATGGTCCTTTGTGACGTATACAGTTAGCTTATCTACTCATGTATTGTATAAACAAAGCTGTTTAAGCTTAATTCAATTTTTCTTACATTTGTTATAATACTGAAACATTCATCTTAAATACATGTAATAATTTATATATACATAAAAATACTATACAATATGTTTTAGAATTAGTACCTACTATAAATTCAGCCTGTAATATTGTCAAATGAAAATAATAATTACGACTACATGAGGGAATAAGCGGGTGTCTTATATTTTAACAACGAATAAGGAAGAAACTAGAACACCAACTCCATATATTTTATCATGTGCTATCGATCCCAAGTCACAATTCAACTGTTACGTGATCTTGGAATGCTTCCTCGTCTCTCCTCGTCACGTATTCCCGTATATACTTGGAAAAGCATAAGAAGAGCTCGTTTCAAATAATCCTTATATTTTGAAGTTTTACTTTATGTCAACTTTAATACAATTACCCATATTATAATATACGACAGAATATGGAAAGAAAAATAGTTACATAGATTTAAGACGTGCTTTAGAGGAAAATTGGGTATTATCATTTTAAGGTTTTAAACGACTCCCCAGAGGATTAAGTTATCTATTCGTCACGTATATTTGTGTTGTTTTCTTTTTTTATGTATGTTCAGGCCTTACTCCGCCATACGGCTACCGATCGTCACAGTTCGAAAGTTATTGTATGCGGTTAGTTTAAAAAGGGGTCCCATTTTATGAAAATTGAAAAATTTTAGTTTCAATTTTAGTTTTCCCGAAAAGTTGGAAAAACACGATTTCTTATAATCTCGAATAATTCAGGTGTTTTTGGTCCTTTCATTCGATGATTTTAATTACGGAACATTCTTTCTTGGACACAGGCATGATCTGATTGTAAACTCTTCGAGTTATGAGGTGACAATTACCATCACTCCCCCTTTTTTGATAATTTGAGTTTTTATAGATTTGATTCTCATGAAACTTGGTATGAACATTAGGTGCGTAGGACAAAATAATATAAACAAAATAAAGTTAGAAGTTAGCCACTTGGTGCTGATGGATATATAATAAGAGCAGATACATACCATGGAAAATTTGACTTACTGCCTATTTGGTACTTAATACCTAAACCATAGCAGCTGGCCATTTGGTCCTTACGGATATGTAATAAGATTACAAACACATCTATAAGCTGAAAATTTTAACCTTCAACTCCTGAAACCTGATGATGCAGGGTACTGTAAGTCTTAGCCATATTAGATGGTAATTTGGTGCTTACGGATATGCTATAAGATTACTAAGCATAAGACTAAGATTATTAAGCTTGTGCCGCTTTGTTGCCACGACAGTATTCATACTCCATAATTATTCGAATTTCTAAAGAATCCATAATGACGAAAAATGTTCGAATTCGATGAAAACAAAACACTAACTATTAAACAAATGACGATTTTAGAAAATAAAATTTCATGTTTTTAAAATAAAATAAAATTTAAATTAGAATTATCAGCAAAAAAATTATTTTGTATATAAATCCGAATACTTTGGTCAACAATGACGAATTAAAGGCGGTTGTGGAAGCTAACGATATTCAATCTACGGGTGAATTAGCAGCAGCTTTCGATGTTAACATCAAAACAATATTGGTCTATTTGCGTCAAATTGGCTAAAAAAGCTTGACAGATGGGTACCCCACGAACTCAATGATCGCCAGCGTAAAGTGCACGTCGAGATGTGCCTTGTTGCGACTGTGCGACTGCTCAACAGGCATAAAAATTAAGGAATTCTGAACCGCATTGTTACTTGTCACGAGAAATGAGTTCTGTTCGACAATTGTAAGCGCTCAGCAAGTTGGTTGGACCCTGGTTGAGCAATGCCCTAAACGAAAACTTAACCCTAGAAAGTGATGGTCAATTTTTGGTAGTCTAACGCGGGTGTAATTCATCATAACTTCTTACCAAAGGTGATGAGCAGTACTGCAGATATGTACTGTTAAGAACTGAACACAATGATGGAGAAGCTCGCACGTCTCCAACCAGTTTTGATCAATTGTTCGGCTCCACTGCTCCTGCACGACAACGTGCGACCTCATACTGCACAGCAGACAGTCTCCAAGTTACAAGAGCGGGGGTTGGAAGTTCTTCGTCATACGCCGTACTCACCAGATCTTGCGCCTACAGAATACTTACTACTACTACTACTACTACAGAATATCTACTTTTTCTAGAATTTGGATAACTTCTTGGCGGGAAAAAATTTTAATACCCGAGAGGCAGTACAAAATACTTTTGAAGAATTTGTTGCCTCCCGTCCAGCTGATTTCTTCAAGAAGGGCATCAGTAAGCTGCCAATAATATTGCCATTGGCAACGATGCGTTGATGACTGCTGATTACTTTGATTAATGAAAATAAAAAATATAGAATAAAAATACACTTCATTTATTTCATTAAAAACGGATATTTAGAACGGCAAGAACTATTAATAAGAAGATAAAGACTTGATAATAATGTGGCAGAAAATTGAGAAAATCTATTAAAGTTTTCAATAAATTATTTCCAAGACTTCTTCATCTTTAGCGTATCGGTATTGGTAAAATTATTTAATAAAAAACGAAAAATTACCTTAAGGTTTCAAAAATTGCTGTTATTCTGAAATTGTTTGCATATAATTTACAGAAAGATTTCATGTTGAAATGCATGGTATTTTTGTCTACCGACGCACATTGATTAATGAACGTATCTTTTCCAACGACGCACTAAATATTGTATTAATAATGATAAAAACATTCGTCTTACTTGTTGTTTACGTGTATGTTTAACTAGAATCAGGTCATTTTTGTACTTTACTCTTTTGTGTCCGGTTCACACTCCCTAACATTCGATATCGATCTATTGAACTCGGCGAAACGAAGCATATGAGCCGAAACTCGAGGGAATTACTAGTATTCGTTGAATATTTTCAGCATCCCCCAATCAATTTATTGGACTAGTTAAAATGAATAATATGAGCTGTTTGGTGCTCCAGGGGTTTCTGCCAAGTTCCACATTTCACCTCCACTACATAATTATATCCACTACTTACACATTCAAAGTTTCATGACGTTACGACAACTACTAACTGTCGTTTAAATTTACGTGCAAAATTTATTACATTATTTATTTGTTTACGTAGTGACAAATGGAACAACGAGGAATAAGAATAAGGTTCTATTTATAATATTTAAATGCAAATTATCCCATGCGACATTGAATATTTCGACGAGATTTTTTCCTTTTTGTAAAAGAAAGGGTAGTCCTTAAGATAATTTCATTTCGAGACCCTTTAGAAGTTTTATGAAATATTTATTTCGAAAACGGGAAGTAAAATATCCTGGCTGTAATATAACGTACGAATAAGTTTTACGAGTAAACATTGGAAACAACTGTTCCCTTTTTGGGACGTGACACGACATTCGAATAGATAGACAATTGTTTTAAGATCATAATATATAGGTTGCCAATATAAGGTATTTTTTGTTTAAAATACTAGTTGTAAATAAAAATTACATTTATGTTTATGTATCCAAATAAATGGTAGATAAATAAAATTAAAACAAGGATACTGATAGGCTAATATCATAATTATGAACGTACCGCCCACTTGGCTGAACCTAGAAACTTGGCTGAACTTGGAACATTGATTGAATTTATGACATAGGAAAATAAAAGATTTTCGGAAAATCCTATCCTATCCTGAAGGGTAAAATAGGGAATGAAAATTTGAATCAGTTTTAAGGATAAAAATCTGAAATATTAAATTTGGGCTTTTAGTTAGAAATAAAAACTAGCACGTTCTTATAAGATAAAACAGGGGTTGAAACATTATGTAACAATCCCTTAGCTTTTTTTACCAGACTGCGTCAGAAGGAGAGTAATGTTTTTCGAGCGTATGTATGTATGTATGTTTATATGTATGTGTAGTGGCAATGCTACATAATAAAATACTGCCGTTGTAGTCAAATGTGAAAATATTAAGATTCATGTGGGTAGTCCCATTCAACAATACTGACTTCTCGCTCACACATTGAATATGGACATACCTACGTAAGAGTGGATAATGCAACTACCTACAAGGCGCAGCCATATAAATAATTACGAAGATTCGACGTTAGTTTAGAAACAAAGATACATGAGCGACAAAACAAACTTCCAATTTCCGTCAACGCCGCAAGAGAAGATTCGCACGATGCATGGACGTCGACGCCGCAGACCCCAAGACTTGAACGCCGACCGTCGAACCCGAGAACATCTTGTCCCGAGCACGTTGTCCCGCTGCAGCCGCCGGCGATATACTCGTGCGTGGCGCGGACGTCGCTTATGTAGACGTGTGATATTCAACATACTGCATGTACCGACTTTAGCAAGCGAGCAGAAGAGCACCAACTTACAGCATACCTTTTCTCTAATGTGTTATTTAGTTTACCGTTACCCACATTTTACTAGTTATAATTTATTTAATATTATTGGTGTGACATAGTTATCGTAATCTTTATTGGCTAATCACAAAAAAACAATTTTGTATAAATAGCGGTAAGTTTCTCAATAAAGCATGGCATTCAGATTTCAGCTTCACTACTTGACGACCCGCGTGGTGGAGCGGTCACCATACGGGTCTGACACGCAGTGGGTTCCGGGTTCGATTCCCGGCCAAACCAGACATCTGAATGATGAGTTTAGATTCTGTTCTGGATCTGGGTGTTTGTTGTTGTTTTACCCACGACATAGGAAAAATCCTAGTGTGGGGCTATGAATGTAGAAAGTGTGTGTGTGTGTTACTACAAACCAATAGTTTTATTACTCCTCGATCCTAATGATATAGAGGTACTGAGGAACAAAAACCAAAGAAATTAGTTGTATGGTGCTTACGTATATGCAGTAAGATTACTATGCAGTGATATAAGAAGAAAATTTTGAACTTCGACTCCTCAAACCTGATGATGCAGTGTACTGCAAGCCTAATTTATGGCTTAGAATTAGGTTGAGTTGTAGTGATTTATATTGGATGGATTAAGATAGGTTGAAACATAATAGAAAACGTAAAACTAAGCGAACAGAGCGCGGTAGCGCCTTGTGATGGTCTTCGTTTATATATATATATTATATAGTTCATATAAATAAAGACCCAACTTTTGTTCACCTCTATATAATTCATATATATTATATAGTTGTGTTAGTCATGGCTATGGACTAAATTTGACATTTATGATGGAAATTGAACATAAATACAAATGATTTATGTTTCAATTTATGGTTTCGTGTAAATTAATATTTACGAAGCAAAATTATTGATGATGATTGATGATATATGATATTATATGAATTCAAAATTTGTATTCATATAATATCATATATCATTCATATTATTTATATTTAATATAGAAGCGTCATTTTTTAACGAAAAATAGAAATTGACTTCTATTCCACAAAAAATACAATAAATAATGTAAGTATATGTTGATTTCTTACATACACAGTACATAGAACATGTTACAGTTCCGAAGTCGGCACTCATATATTATACTTGTAGGACATTGATTCGTCGTTGTAATCTAACAAAATATGTTGAGCGCTGACTTCGGGATTATGTACTATCTACTGTGTATGTATGAAACCAAATATATATTTAAATTATTTTTTTGCTTTTTTGTGGTAAAAAAAATTAACAACATCGGACACGGATTACCTACCAACACGTACCTTTATGGTCCACATCCAATGGTTCAATTGCTCAACATGCTTGTACGTATCTAATCTTTAGCGATGGAATTCAATTCGCATTTGGCTTTTAAATAAAAAATTTCAACTTGATAATATAATTTACTGTTCATTTATATTTGATGTACTTACATGTGATTTCAGTGCTTACTATTTCTTGGAACTTAATTCATGAATGGGGTTTCCCGAGCGCACACGTTTTTTTGCTATACTAATGCTCCTGACTAGCATCGAGTAAAAGTACTCCTAATTCTATGTATTTATTGTCATATTACTCAATGGTATACATTTTCTAAAATAAGTGTCCTAGCGAAATGATTTAAAATGTCATTCGATAAAGAAAATTATTCGTAAATTTCTAGTCATCCTACAATATAACTACAAATGTAACTTATACAGTTTACATTCGTAGGTGCTACTTCAATATTGAATACGTCTGTTGTAAATTATCAATTAAACTCATTTTTCTTGAATTCCAAATATATTTACGGAATTACTGGTAATTTGCTAAATTATTTGCAGATTTCCGATTATAATGCTCATCGAAATCGCACGCGTTTGCCGTGCGAAATTGTACGCGAAATTTGAATCTTTCGTTTGCAGTGAATACCAAGCATGATCGTGACAAATGGCCCGATTAACAATCCGAGTCTCCGAAGGAGATGGCGCGAATAACGACCCAATATATCAAAGGATTTTTCCTTGTGCTGACGAGACTTTGAAGTTATTGCGTGTTTATTACAACCAGGTGGCGATATTTAAATGAAAGGATAATAATCTTGTCCAAACCTATTAAGCTTTGTTTTCTTGGAGTATTGTACAACTTCGATTAGTTAAGTTAGATTACAACGTGCAGAAAAATATGTAATCTTCCAATTTTTGATGGCGGCCATCTTGAATTGAATCTTGAAGTGTATAATACAAATATTCTTGTTTGATATTCCGGGCCAAATGACAGGAATATTTTAAAGAAATATCTTAAATTAGACAACATTTTAACATTTTACACATAAATAAAGTTTTATTTACAATTTCATTTAATAACAAACATTTTCATAAAATTATATTTGGTTTGGCAATGTCAACGTCTCGTTTTTTCTTTGTAAGTTAAATAAAAACTTGCAATAATAATGACCGCTACTAAAAATGGACTAAGGTGAAAATTTCAATTTATTTATTCACATATACAGCTGCTTGTAGTCTTGACTCTGGGTTTACAAACAGGCGTTAAATTTTCCTTTAGTGCATGAGCTTTAGTGTACCCTTATTTACGATCCGACGGACTAATGCTGGTACTACTACTTATTGCTAGCTCCTTCCAAGTATACCTTAGTGAAAAGATACAATTTGGTAACAATATAAAATATGTAAATCAAAAGCACTACTGGTTATCTATAATCAATCGATTCATATATGAATATGTATTTACCGCAGGGACATTTGAAATTTCGCAAAGCTAAACAGTAAGTTACGCTTCGTGTTTCACGCGTTTCATTAGACGCTTGGTGCAGGGTGTGACCCTGGACCAAGCGTCTATGGATGCGTTAACATTACATTCGTGGCCCGTCCGGTGCTGGTGTTAACTTCAGCCACGTCCGGACAGAAAGAGGCTTCACAAAGTGGTGGCCCTGATGAGATGAGCATGCAGAACGTAACATTTGTGCCAAATCTGTATAACTGCAAATGAAAACAAGTTCGTTTCGCTTTTCAATAAATCCTTATTGTTATAAACCATAATAAAATTTGACGAATATATTAACATGTATAATATATTACATCATTTAAAAATCAATCACAATCTCGGTGAAATTTCTGAAATCAGTCATTTAACATAGTAGGTATAAACAACAACAAACGAAGGCTTTAAATCTTCAAATAACATAAGGCTGTGGAGAGTTGACATGAAATTTAACCATAGAAGCGTGCTTTTGCAACCACACGAATAACAAAGTGTTGTCAACAGATCTCCGTTCTGCCGGCTTGTCAAGGTATTCTTTGAACCGTTTCAAATTTATTCGATTTTACTACTTATTCTTACGCATAATATAAAGTTAGAAATATTTTCTTAACATAATATCAGCTCTTGAAATTATACGGCCGCAGTGGGCTCTACTTCTTGCTAGAAATGGTGTGGCGAGAAGCTAGCGAAATCATGACGTTGGCGTTGCAGCAGTTTATTAAACTAATAAATTTTTGTTAGAAGAAGAAATGAAACCTTTAAATATTTGCTTATTGATCATTAATGAACTTAATTTATATTTTTTTTCTACTACAAAGTTTTTATATGTAATTTCTTCTGTACATTAATTTTAAGTATTTTTTTAATTGTCTTTATAAGGAAATGAGATTTAATTGAGTAAGCTGCATTTAAAAGCAATAACGCGTTATTTGATATACACATCTGACATATGACAATGTCATAGGCGATCATATGCGATAGTTTATAAAATAACCAAAATACAAAACAACTGTTTTACTATAAATTTTATCATAAAAAGGTTAAAACTTTTACAAGCTTCATAATATATTATAAGTGCATCCACTGTTGTTCTCAGGTCTACGGCCAGGTCCACCGAGTGTCCGCGCAGAGTCTCTGGACGCGACGAAGTTGACAGCAGTGTCCGGGGGAGAAGCCACACTCCCATGTGAAACTCGCACGCCACAGCCGCCGGATTCATTACTACTCATCGTTTGGTATAAGGACGACGTTCCTATATATAGGTAAACTTATTTCATTTTCACAGGCATTATTATCCTCCTTGTTCCTCCTTGTTCCTGTTGTTGTTTTTTGTCTGTTTGCAGGCGCCATATTTAACAATTATTTTATTAAATTAATAATTTATTTATTAAACAATTAGGCTATATTAGTAAAGAATTAGTTTACTATATTATTAAACTATATTAGTAAACTAATTCTTTACTAATATAGCCTAAGATGTCACCCTGACGATTGACATGTTGCAGTGATACGTAACATGGTACAATCTGTCAAGCCGTTTGAGCTTAGAGCGTGGCAAAAAAATTAACATACGTTCGTAACAGATTACCTTCTTTCTGACGCCGGGTAAAAAGAAACACTCGTAATATTGCGTTAATAGATTAAATTTATGAGGGTCAAACGTTGAAATAATAAGGAAAAGAAAAGGGTTAATTAATTATTACTAATAATATATGTAGTTTCTTTGTAAGTGTACAATTTTTTTTAAGAATTGTATACTCAAACTGTATAAGTTATTATACCAAATGTATCTTTTTTCCGGAAATCCTTTCAAAGTTGTAATTACATTGTTTGATAGATGCAAAATGGCATAAAATGTATACAAAAAGTAATAATACTCATAGAATGACTACTCCTAGAAAGAGCAGGTACGTACGTCCTGCATCAAAATTTATTTATCAAATATTTACGTAAAACCTGCTTTTCCGATTCTTTTGGAAAGTTTTGGGGGAAAAGTGATGATACAGAAGTAATTGACCTTTTTTTTACCCGACTGCGTCAGAAGGAGGGTGATGTTTCATTGTATGTATGTCAATATTTTTGGCACGCGCACAGCCTAAATAGCTTGACGGATTGTGACGTATGATATATTATTAGAAACGTCTCAGTTTGGAAAGTGACATAGGCTATATAATTTTCTAAAGTGAAGCTTGCAAATAGGGGAAAGGGGGATGATGACGACTTTATTTAGTGTCAACAATATGGGTATCAAATGAAAGCTAGTAAATAGACCATTCCAAAAATATGTACATTATAATACATTTAATTGACTATTTCGACCAAACCTCATATAAAGAAATTAATTAAATATCATTATTAACATAAAAATCGTTTTAAGTGGTCGGGTTTTTAGTTTTAAATATTTTTAAATATTTTAAAATGTTGATAAACGTAATTTCCACCAAAGTTTGAAAACGTAATATACAAGTAAGAAGAATTAATAGTTTTATAGTATACCTAATATATTTTGGGGTTTTTAAATTACTGTGAGTTATTCTTCCTACTTTAATTTTTTTCCAGCATAGCGTGCTTCTTAATTTATTTGCATCTATTTATATCAGAAAATATCAAAGTGAACAAAAAGGGTAAGTAAATTAAAACGTCAGGCGTTTAAGCTATCATAAGGCTTTGCGGCGTAAATTAAATCATTTTCGTCTTCGTTTTGAGGTAGTTAGTGACGGTCTTTTATTATGTTTTAATATTTTTTTATATATTTCTAATAGACAATAAATGGTCAACAGATGTTATGATTTGGTTTGACAAGTTCTAACTTACTCTTAAGATGTAAGTTCAAGTAGTCTAAAAATAATTTGACGAAGAGACGCCCATGCCGGACAATGAAACAACTAGCTACAGTTGCTAAGTCAAGTTTCGTTCGTAAAAAAACATACTAATTAAACCATTTGTCTTTTTCACGCAAGGGTGTACAATTGTATGCCCTTGATATTAAGAGAGTAATATTTTTTCGGGTCTTCGCTTCATATCATAAAGGTTCTTTTTATTTTAGGTAATTCTTGGAAAAACAGCAATTGCCTGAATATAGCATTTCGTATGGTTTCTTTTTTTCCCATTTTAATAAGTCTCGATTGCGTGCGGCGCCGGAACGAACTGATTCTTAGTAGTAAAACTGGCGCTCAAACCGCTTGAACGGTTTAAGTTAAGTTTCGTTTTAAGTTAAGCTTGAACTGTGTCTTAAGCAGCCCTTAGTTAATAGCGAAGCGTAAGTTGAGGTTTGTCTTGTAATTGACTTCATGCTAGAGACCAAAATTATAACAAAGTTAAAAAAAAAAAAACTATTTTTTTTATAGTTGTAATGGAATAGGCGTTTGTCTTCCATCTCACCTGATGGAAAGTGTAGATGAAGACGAAGGTGGTACACGCCCATCCAAAAGAAACCTGTTCACTCTACTCTTAAAGGCTCCAGGATTTAATTTATCAGGAAAAATAGACCTAGGCAGTTCATTCCAAATCTTAGCGACTCTCACCAAAAACGCGCTGTCAAACCGTTTAGTTCGACTAATGGGTATGTCAACAACGTATGGATGAAACTTTTGTCTGCGCCTAGTAGTCCGATAAAGGAATGGAGATGGCTCAATCAGTTCGAAAAGAGCCTTCGAACACTCTCCAAAGTGTATCC
>MOOZ01000786.1:85396-96265 GCA_002930495.1 Cecropterus lyciades
TTTCAAATCGGACCAGTAGTTTCTGAGATTAGCGCGTTCAAACAAACAAACTCTTCAGCTTTATAATATTAGTATAGATTATTATAGCTGCCTAATCAATTTTAAGTGTTATCTAATAAAACTAAAAAAAATCCGAGACAATTTTTATACATACAAACATATCCGATATTATCCGAAACTTTTATATGGGATACGGTTACGGATTTTTTTTTTATTTCGGATATCCGGTAGTTTAGGCTACGGATACGGATCTCCATAACATCCCTGCGTTGAACTTTTAAACTCTAATAATGCAAGTTCTAGCGCACCTAAAACCTAAGCATAAATAAGCTGTTAATTTTTACTCATTACATTGGATTTTGACTAGATACAATAAAATGAAAACGTTTCATTAAACTTGTATAGAGCAGAGAAGTGGACTGTAAGAGCTTAGGTTTATGTTTACATGTACCTGCAATTTATCATTTTGTTACTTTTATATTTGGCTTTAGTTTAGGTTTTATATTGTAGTTATTTTTAACTTTTTACTTGTCGATTGTTTGGTTTGGAACATAAAAGAAAATATAAAACGAAGCCAGCAGGACGTGGCAGTGCCCTGCTAGCGGGTAGATCCTTTGCCTATAAATTCTGACCTATACTAATGGTCAAAGTTTCCAGGTGGTAGAACCAGATTAGTTTGACCGGGGAGGTACCACCGCTACACCTATTTCTAGCGTGAAGCAGTTCTTGCGCTTTTTTGGAAGTATGTGGTTGCCGGCTCACTTATTTATGAGGCGACTATCTTAGCCCTCGTTGCTACTCAACGTATCTGTGATTGACTTCAGATATAACCTACGGAATAAACGGAATAAACTATTTGTATAAAACAGCGATTATGTTGATAACATAATAGAGATTAATTTGTTTATCTGTATACAAATGTTATTGGGTAGAAGAGCTTATTTAATTTAAGTTCACAGTTCAGAGTTGTGTGCCGCCGAAACTTACACATACGGAGTTGCAGTGAGTTAAAACGATTGAATGTGGCGCTTCAGTGCGATGTGTTCAATTGATTTGTGACAACATCAAGCGATAAACGAGAAGCTGACAAAAATCACATACTAATTACTCTAAAAATACGAGTATGTGTACAAAGTTTCATGATAATCGGTTGAGAAGGTTTGGCGTGAAAGCGTAACAAACAAACTTACATTTATAATATTAGTAGGGATAGTATATTTATTGGCATTTCCGTTAAGACGGTTAATCCGATTAAACAGTTTTTCGAAATACCTAATGGCTCTCAGTCGACTATCTCTTCAACGTCTTTAGTAGTCTGATATAAAATTACTGGTAAAAGAACATAAGCATAGTAACGAAATGTTGGAAGTATTAGGAGCTCCTTCTTTACGTGACTGGTGAGTTCTAACTTTCCTTATTGAATTTCGTATTAGCTGAAGAAACTTGGAACTGCAGGCTCTATCGACAAAAAGTACTACGTATTTTACTCATGAACTACTTGAAATACAAGTTGATTGGATATTGCAACGAACTCCAGTAACCAGTGAAGAGCATTTGTGATGTGTTTACGCAAACATGCAACTGAATTAACGCCAATACTATTGGATTTGGGTTTATTCGCCCAATTGCTTGCAAAACTTGTGTTTACGATAATTTTGTATTAGTACGAAGCATATTTTGTTACTGAAATTTTGGATATTTAGTATTTATAACAATTTTCAGAAGTAGAATGTATGAATGTATTTATAATAGCTTTTCGTTGTATGACCGCAGCGACATAAGCGCTACTTAGAACAACAAGCTGCTTAGTGTATGTTGATATATTACTGTAATAATTGTAAAATGAGATAGAGATTACGATTTATAACGAATATGGAAATAGAGATAATAAGAACTGCTACTTACGGATATACTCGTATGTGTTGAGACAAAGCATTAGCAAGTAACATTAGTCACAGATATATTTAATTTTTATTTTTAAGTTTATTAAAGAAAGATATGAAAACTAGAAAGAAAAAAAATCTGCTAGTATGCCTTTAGACTAAAACTGAAACAATTCGTCTTTTAAATGTTTAAATAACCTTAATAATAATAATAGTAGGTGATACTAGCGTCGTCGCACTGTAACTACTGAAATATTAATCTTCTATTCTAAAGATACAGATAAATGAAACTGTCTCAATTACACTATCATATCTCTGAACAAAGATCCTGCGAATTTGAGGAGTTTGATCGATAAGCTTTTAGTAAAAAAATAATTAATCACTCGTGGGACTGACGATGGAGAAATGTATTTATCCAGCGCTCGCTGGTCTTACGATATTCTCACAATAAATCATTTTTTTTAGTACCAAAGCAGTGAAAATAATGAACAATGATTTTCTCGTATTTACTTATCGCTGTCTATGATCAGAAATTACGATTAGTTTTATTTACTTCAGTCAATATTTGCACTCAGTTTTCGGTTCAGTCAAATTGAGGTTCATATGGGAGATATAAATATTATTATTGACATGAATCCTGTAAGTATTTAACTCTTTAAATGGCTATCGAGACAGCCACATGAGTAAGCTGAGTTGTTAACATGTTTATAATTAACTGAAAATTTTAAATTTGTTTCTTAAAATTCTTAATTTTTTTATCCTGTTTGGCATGAAGAATCAGGGTCGTATTTTGCATCCTGAATTTTAATACCCATATTATAATAAAATGTATTTTTTGGTTCTTATTGTTATTGTTACTCAAGTTACTGTTATTGTTATTGTTACTATTACTGTTATTAGTGGTTTTACGTGGATATTGTTATATTTTGTTAAAGCTGATATTTCAAAATTATCAAATTTATTACAGCTAGTTACAGTCTCTATGTATGTCTGATAATAAATAAAGTCATTCATATTTCAAACCTATGAACTAAATACTGCAAAATATATTCATGCTTTCTGTAGTAGATTTATTCTAAAAATTAAATGGCTTTGTGCCGCAACCACTATCTTAAATAATAGAAAAGTTAATAAAATAATAGGGAATAAAAAATAATCGTTTTCTAAGCATAGAATCTATATATATATATGAACTCAGGTCACTCTTTGTACCTAGATTTATGGTTTGTGAGCTCCATTGTTGTCTTTATGATTGGGCCGCGGGTAAGTCTGCTCAATATGTCTATCCTACTCCAGCAGCGCCGACCGCGACCGTGGGGCTCTTATCACCGACTCCATTCCAGTCTCACTAGAGCAGTGTGGTACATGTAGAGACGAAGTAAGATAACATTTGACGTGACTTTTGAGCCGTAGAAATAAGATCTCGCCCAGGTGTGGGATGTAACATGCGTTGACACTCAGTCCCAGACCTACATACATGACTCCTGCAGTAGCCGTGGGGATGCAGCCGATCGTGTAGGGATGTTCGTTTAAAACATTCATCGATTTTTTTTGCGATGCATCAATCGAAATGGTTGCATCGATGTTTTTCGATATATCAAATTGAAACATCGATGTTTTCGATAAATCGATGAATAAATATAAAATAATTTAAGAACGAGTAATGCCCAGTAGTATAATAGGTCTTAATAGCTCAAAATATAAGACAAAATATGATTTCTATATTATTAATGTATAATCTATGGAATAGGGTAAGAAGATATGAAATCAGGAAAATTAAATACAACTTAGAATTTAAAGACAATCAATCATATTTATTGATTTTTTTTTAATTATAAGTCCCAATATATTGTTTCCAAAGTTTGTAAAAAAATATATATATTAACTCGCTTTCCCTGAATTCGGATGCGCTGTTGGGTAAATAACTGGGAAGTTTTAGAAAAAAGCCTTTCTGAAGGTACCGAGCTTTAAAAATAAACCCACCTGCAGAAGCTTTATGTATGAGGTATATTTTATTCGATGTATCGTAAAATATCAAGTATAACCGATGCATCGAAATGACATGATACATCGAATAGTAAATATCGATGTTTTCGATGCATCGATGTATATCGAGTGTCCCTACGACCGTCTTCAGTTTCTCAAGCGCCAAAAATGCTCGTCTATTATAAAAGACTAGCTGTACCCGCCCGCTCCACGTGGCATTAAATATAGAAAAAAAAATCAAATTTTGTTATCTAGCTACATATTGATATTTAATAGTATGCTAGTATTGTTATAAGTATAGGAGATTTCAACCTATGTATTGATTTATTACAATATCTCTGGAATCTTAAGACCTAGTGACTTTAAAATTTTGGAGAAATGTTCCTTCACCGGAGTAGAGGTCAGCTAAAAACGGGTTTTACGAAAAAACATATTTTATAATTATAGCTCTAGTAGATTTGACTCGGCCGAAATATTTTTTTGGCATGTTGAAATTTTCTACGAACAAATTTCATGACATTTCACTCTCTGAAAGCTGCGAAAGGGTGATAAAAATAAAAAATGTATCTTTCAATCCAGCTCCTATACCCGTGAAACTTATAATCATAATAATTAAAGATAATAATGATAATAATAATAATAAAAAAAAAAATTATTAATAATAATAGTAATATTTATATAATTTGTTGTATTATTAGAATGATTTTGTAAAATTTAGTTTATAAGTATTCTGTTCTTTTTCTTTCTTAAGCATGTTAAGTTGTTACATTGATTCTCCTTAATATTATATTGTAAGATTGGGACGGCATATAATTAGGACTTTATCTATATATTATACAAAATATAATGTGTACGTTCCGTTGGCAATCCTAATAAATAAATAAAGTTTACCAGAATATATTCTGGTGTGTGTTCTGAATTTAATAAGAACGAATTTCATGATATTTCTTCCTCAGAAAGCTGTGCAGGGGCGTTATCATGATAGTAAAAAAAAAAATTAACTGTAGGTTGGGTTATCTTGTATTTGATAAAATATAAAATGTAATTGATATAATATGATTGTTATGATGATAAAAATGATTACCCGATTGGCCATTCTCTTTTTTTAACTTCATTTCAGACGTCGAATGTACCTACTCGTCCGTAGAGATGTTAACTTTATAGAAAAGATAAAATATTCATGTCCGTTCATCATCTTCAATCCATAATTTTTCACCACTATACCTTGATAACTATAAAAATATTAATAAGTCAATTTCATTAATTTCTTATTGCAAATAACTTCCCAATTTTTGAAAAATTAAATTTTTTTTCGCGAAAAGTACTTACGAGTAACTTACGACTTACGAGTAACTTACGAGTAGGGTTGCATCAAGTCAAATCGGTTGTTTATTGGAAAATTATTTAAAATGTCTTGCTGCATTTTCTTTTAACGGAAATAATAAATATCTAAATCTTGATTGCAAAGTAAAGGTTACGTTTAAAAAATTAATATTTCTTAAAAATCATAAATCTAAATTTTCAATCTGTACAATAATCAGGCAAACTAATTAAATTAATGGATATAACACGATCTATAGTAAATATATTTTTTTACTATCATGATAACACTCTCGCACATCCCTCTGAGTGTGGAATGTCATAAAATTTGTTCTGAGCAAATTCATGGAAAAAAAAATATTCTGGCTATGTTTCGCAGTTGTCTGAGCTGTAACACGCAAGAGACATTTTAATTTTTTAATTTTTTATACTCCCGTATAGCCCTCTAAGGGTGGAATGGCATATAATTCATATTCTAGGTACGTTTCAACATGCCAAAAAAATTATGGCCATGTTCCACAGTTGAAGTTTTCCAGAATTAAAACTGATTCTACAACGACCGGGAGCAGGTGTAACACCTATATAAGGCATAATGGTCAAATATCACGCGCGCATTTATGTTGGCGGGAGCGGTGAGGCGGCCTCCCGCTCACTGACTCTGTCGATAGTTGGGAGCAGTGTTTCCAGATGCACTGTAATTACAATAGATCTACTGTATTTTTAATTTACTTTTTTACTGTATATTGTAACGGTAAAATGTATTGTATAATCTACTGTATTTGCTAACAATGTACTTTTTAGCAAATAAGAGTAGAATTTTATAATTTTATTTGATAAATTTATAGTTTATTTCGAAATTTGATTGAGGAATGACCTTTTTTGGTCGTCAAATTGCAGAGAAAGTTTTAAGTAGATTACCTTATTTTTTCAATGTTAATCTTCCTTCGATAGTCTTCGAAATGTCAATTACTGTAATTTTGTATAAAATATAGTATTTATAAGTAGGAAATACTGTAATTCTATGATCACGAACTGGTAGCACTGGCTGCGAGGTACCATGCTGCGCGGTTTAGACGCGTGGTCGGTTCCTTGCGGAACGGTTGTAGTATCTTTATATTATATAACACCTTTCCAATATTTTTACTAAGTGTTCCTTTATAAATGGACTTTTCATCAGTGATCATAGTGATCATAATGTTCTTAAAACAGTTTGTGATAGATTGTTTTCTAATAAACGCGGGTGAAACCGCGTGGCACAATTAGTTTCTTACATTGCCGTGTTTATGAACAAACAAAAATGATTATCTATACATATAAATAAAATTGAAGTGTCTGTTTGTAATATCAAAAAAACTGCTTTTTACCGAATGCATATGGAAGTATATACGATACTAATAATAAAACAGCAATTACTAAAATTTTTGTCTGTCTGTCTGTCTATCTGTTTGTTCCAGCTAATCTCTGAAACCGCTGGACCGATTTTGACGGGACTTTCACTGTTGGATAACTGATATTATAAGGCGTAATTTAGGCTACTTTTATTTTTCAAAAATACTTAGGGTTCTTCGTAAAAAAATTAAAACCCTCAACATTACCCCTGTTTTTTCCAAAATTGTTGATAACTTAGCTTCAGCGAACTCGATTGTCATGAAACTTGGAGTGTACCTTTACAATTGAGAAAGGCATGATATGACAAAAAGTTTGACCTTCAACTCCTTAATCTGCATGATACAAGGGTACTGCCTACCTAAGCGGTAGGAGTTAGCTATTTTTTCTTTGTGTGTGTCATAGTTTTAAGGAAATAAAATATTTTCTTTCTTTGGTCTTTATATGCCAAGGCAGGTTAACTTATCGTGAAAAGTACTAATGTGATCATAATAGTAGGTATCCATACACAGACGCAGCACTTTGTTGCCGAGTGCTTTCATGACGGGAGTTTGTTAGTGAGTAACAGATGGCCCCGTATGTATCCAGATGAATGCTTGAGGTTATCTTAGTAAGAAACTGATTGAAATTTATTTATCATGCTCTGCCTTTGTAACTTTATAACGTCATTCATATGCTTGCGAGATTAATTCCTAACAATATAATGCCATTTTTAATAACTTCAAGAATACAATATGCTGGTATTGTGATGTAGCATATGACTTCTTTTAACGCTTTATACGAAAACGAATGCACAAACACCCAGACCCAGAACAGAAATCTAAACTCATCATTCAGATGTCTGTATGGCCGGGGATCGAACCTGGGTCACACTGCGTGTCAGACCGGTATGGTGACCGCTCCGCCACGCGGGTCGTCAAAATATGACATGATAGTACATTTTAGTTTTTCATAATTACTTAGGTGTATAAGTCATAGATTAAAAGTTTGTTATTAATAAATTATAAGTACGATCAGTTTATTATACAAAGTGATGTCATGAAAGATAACATTTATGAAAGATATTTTAATAACTGCGTATAAAATTGAACCAATTGGACAACTATTTATAAAAGCCCAACTTTATTACAAAAACCCGACTTAAATAATTATAAAACCGACATTTTGTGAGGATAGATGGATGTTAGTTTTTCAATCACATCAGAACGGCTGGATAGCATTGGATAAAGTTTAACAGAGACATAGATTACAATCTGGTATAACATATAGGTTACTTATTTAAATAAAAATAATATAAGGTTCCCGTGGGATATTTATGTTTCTGTTTATAACATGGCTCGGAAAGATTTTTTGCGCGACTAACACAGTGGTAGTCGCTTAAGTGTCAGAAAACGACACAGGCTACTTTTTATCTCGGAAAAATGCACGGGTGCGGGAAACATGTATTTAAAAAGAATAAAATAGCGATTATTAAAGGTATAAAAATTCGGTTAATGTATGTCACGTTACATTTCTTTTAAACGCGGGTGAAACCGCAGGCTCAGCTAGTTAGTAATAATAAAACTTAAAGTTTTGAAAAAGTAATGATATAATCGTAACGTTTTCAATCTATCCTTCCTTGATCGTTTTCATTCAATCAGTTGCACGATACCAATCACTTCGAAATGGCATTAAACAGACACAATGGTCGATCATTCATTCGCGCGCCGTCATAGCGAGCGAGCTTCATTTAAGATTTATTGCCTCTATTTCAGATTGCAAAACTGCTCTGAACTTCTTAAATTTACAGCTGCAATGCCTGCATCTCCCTTCTACTTGTTGGGAGATTATACATGTCTATGCGTTCAATATTATTATAAATATATGTTAAATATATATTTTGTACCTGATTGAAATAGCAGACGAGTATGCAGTCCACCTGATGGTAAGTGGTTAGTGCCAATCATGGACATTTGTAAGTAACTTCATAGATACGTTGCTACTTCGAGGACTAAGATAGTTGCCTCATATGTAAGTTAGCACGTCGTTCCAAAGAAACACGGGAATTGCTTAACGTTAGTAACAAGTGAGGCGATGGTACCTCCCTGGTCGAACTACCACCACCCGGAAAAAAATATTAAATAAATATTGAAGTTACTCTAAAGCATAGAGCGCTTTTATGTACCCATAAAAGCGCTTCTTAATTAATTTAATGATAACGCTCCACTTTTTTTTATTGCTCGATATAAAAGAAGTGGAAAGTTTACCTGTAATTTAATAGTAAATAATCGGTTATTAATTTAAAAGTTAAAATAACTAATTATTTTAACAATAGAATGTATTAAAATATAACTAAATTGTAAAAAAAAAAAACAAATTTAATAGGATATCGAACACCTCTCACGTATTGCCTTAAACAATGTATGTTTGTTTTTGAGCCGCATTTTTTAACAATATTTTTTTATTAATATTTTATGAAAAAGATACGTTTAATCTTACCTTTGCAGCTTGCAATGTTATCGGTATGAAACATTTCCGTATCTTGCTGGAAATGAAATAATTAGATTCACTAAATGCACCTTGCGTTAAGTAACACACAATTTCAAAAATAATTTACGTGACAGCTAGGCGTTAAAGAATGATGATTGGATGGAAGTGCATATAGGCCTATAATCATCTAATACTTGATTTCAAAGCAACAATGTTTTATACCATTTCGTTGTGTTTTTGTTGAATTTAAAACAAATAAGTAATTGCTGAGCATAGAAACGCAATGAGTTTAATTCTCTGTAGAATAAGCTTTTCTTAGAACTTAATTTAGCTTTTCTACACTCAGTAACAATCTGGTAACATCAAGTTAAATTCTCGTTAGGACTTTTTGGTTTCAAGTCTTAAAACTTTGTGTTGTGTTTTGGTCGCTATAAAATAAAATCGTATTAAAAATCGATGTTAATAAAATTGCTCTTTACTTAATATTTTTTGGATTACCTATGTATATATAGCCTTTTTATTTTCACACAAATACCTGTCAAACGACTTTATAAAATTAATTTACAAATCTATGACCATAATTATATCAACCCAGAGTTTGTAAATATTATATACTAGCAGCACCCCGCGGTTTCACCCGCGCTTAAAAAATGGTTAATAATGTAAATGACCTGGTGAATTGAGTTTCTGTATGGGGGAGTGGAACGAAGCCTTAGAAGTACCCATAAATAAATCGAAACTTGACATGTAAGGTCGTGCTTGCATCATTTTCTATATTAGATAATGTTTGATCCTAGCGTTTTGAGGTTCAGGTTTCAAAATTTCCATCATATATATCTGCTTATTAATCTTATAACTTATCCGTTAGCACCAAATGACCAGCTTCTATAGCTTAGTCATTTAGTATTCCCGCATCAACAGGAGGAGGTGTTGAGGAGTTGAAGCTAATTTTTTTTTAGTATATCTTTACTCAGCAATCATATTACCACCACCAGTAAATCAAAAAGTTTACTATCGAATCACACCTATGTCCATATGATAGCCCCATATGATACTGATTGCCAGCACTCGCTGGTCTGTATAAGCAAAACGACGTTTCAGTGTTTCAGACATCCAACCATCATAAATATAGATTAGTGTAAGGGAGGCAGATGAGTAGGATCCAGTAACTCTTTTTTTAATATGTATGTATTGTATTTTTTAGTATTATTAATACGTTTTTTTTTTATCAAGTGCAAGCAACGTTGCTAGCAAAGCAAGTAAGTTGGGAACATTTTTATTAAAAGCTGTAGTTCTTTCATAATAAATGCTCTAGAACTTTTTCCATCTAAGAGTAAGCATGTTCTAATGGGATATTTTAACTTCTTTATTTAATATAAATATTCCTAAAGTATTGATTACTAAATTTGACTATTGAAGTAAATATTAAATTTATACAATAACTGTTAAAAAACTTGATAAAATAAATATCTACCTAAAACAAAAGACACATCATGTTAAATAGATAGGAAGCTAGCAAACATTTCGGTATATGATTTGCACAAGTTTCACATCGAGGTAGATTGCAGTTCAGATCAGTATAAATTGATTTGGTCCAGTCATTTGAGGTTCTATGTTGCTGTAGTCAAAAAAGGGGTATTAAGTCATTTGGACATGTATGCCTCTGCGGTTCATAGTCACAAGCGTCTTGGAAACCAGGAAAATAGAAGAAGAAGGTCTGTGCAGGCCTCTGCATTATCATGGGACGGAGTTTTTTTTTTATATTATGGGAGTAGTAAACGAGCATGCAGTCCACCTGATGGTAAGTGGCTACTGCCGCCCATGG
>MOOZ01000786.1:108162-119279 GCA_002930495.1 Cecropterus lyciades
GTTCGATATAAGAGAATAGGTAAACGAGATTGCAATCCATCTAATGGAAAGTGGTCACTAGCGTGTACAGGCCTTTGTAACCAACTCCGTGTAAACAGGTATTCTACCATAGGATGAATAGCAACACTACCTATCATTTTTACATGACGCGTACAATAAAATATTATTTTGTTTTTGTTACAGAACTTCCAGAAAAACCGAAGATTTTTGATGAGGAGGATAAAGAGGTTGTGGGCGTGGCCGGCCCTTACATCGAAGATACGAGCCTGAGACTTACCTGCGTTGTAAGTGGAGGTAAAACTAGTGGGCATAATGTTGTTTGAGGTATATGTTTAGTAAATTAATGTGATGTGATCTATTATTATATTTAGGTTGAAAATGACTTGTTCTTCCATGACATGTTATGTGAACATGCAATTATTAAATTTTATAGTAATAGAATTAGTCTGGTCTAATTATTTTTAAAATAATTATTATTATTTTAATTAGTTATAAATTTTAAAGACACAAAGACATATTATTGCATGTCATATGGACATGCGATTATTAAATTTTATATTTGTAGTATTAGTCTAGTCTAATAATAATTATTATTATTACTATTAGTTATACATTTTAAAGACATAATATTTACCAAGGTGACCCAATATTAGGAAAATATTGTAACGTGAGTCACTAATATCTAGCGTTTCAAAATAAACTTGGTCATACAAATATACTACAAAAAATAAAAGAGTTTTGATACTATGTGGCAAAATCATGATTAACCAAAAACTTAGTAATTCAAAATTAACCGCTACAAATTTGAATTCAATAATTAAGCATACTTTAACATTATATTACAGTATTATAATGTTAAAGTATATCCAAGACTTACCATCGCTGCGTTTTAATTTCAAAAACAGAAAAATCAGTACGGGATAGCTCGATAACGAGGTCATAACTTACATAAACAACTTTAGTTTTTACAACATTAATAACGGTAGAGAAGGTACGATAGAATCTTATATCAGTTTACCTTTTCATTGTCGATTCAGTAAATAACTGAATGATCGTCTTCTGCCAGCACACCTAATAGCTATTATACAGGCTGATGATAATCATAATTACTGAAACAATTCTGCGTTTCAGAGGCAGTAGTTGAGTTGATTGAACTATGAATATGTGTATTATGATATTGTATATTTTTGGATTGTGTTGTAGTTATAGGTACATAATATTTACATATATTTTTAGATACAATGTATTACCGCTTAATACAAAGTTATGCTTGTTTTATAATCAATTATTATTTATATTTGTACTGCTTGTTCGAATTCCTAAGCCAGGAACATCACACCTTGTACGTATCGTCAAGTGTCACATAAGTTATATAGTTAGAGACGTCACGCGATTATTGAGCAAATGTATTATTATCGAACAACTAACATTATTCTTATATTGTTGGGTTAATATAATGTTGTTTCTAAAACATTCATTGTAATTTTTTGGATGTATATTTAAACAAAATTTTAGTTAAAAGCTATAAAATATGAAGGATTTCCTACTCTACAACCCGATTAACAATCAATTTGGTACACGTTTAAATTCCTGTTACGCGTCATACGTCATTGCACGCCAAAACACGGGCGTGCAATGAAGTATGCCGCGTGGGTTTTGTTTAGTGTGACTTCAATTATTTATTAAAATATTTAAACCTAAAAAATGTATCAATAAAATATGCACCCTTGCACCACCAAGATGAGGCACCTTTGAGGTCATCAGACTAAGGAAAGTGAATGTTTGCAATTGTTTCAGATTAGTGTCGTTAACTTACTACTTACTTGTTACTCGTGTATCATATAAACGACTTGTCGCTTTCCAATTCGTTTATATGATACACGAGTCTTATCATGACGTTTTCATGAAAAATCTACAGTACTGACGATCTAAATGCGGCTTTATATTATAATTTTATTTTTTGTGCTTTTAAATTCTTTAAATCTTTATTCTTAATTCTTAAATTCTAATCCTTCGACTTATGAGTCCCGAGTGCATAAAATTATCAAGAGTGAAATATCTAGAATGACATGCAAATTTATGCATTTATTATCTCACTGATGGGAGTGCCTCTTTACACTGCTGAAGAGGCCTGGGCCATATTTAACTACTCTGCTCCAAACCGGATTTATACTCCCTTTAACAAGGCATGCGATGATTAGCGACCTAAGCTTGTGTCAGACGACAAGATGTAACGATTGTTACCAATCTAAACGACGCTAATAATCAGAGAAAACAGGTTAACGTGTCTTCCAATTACACTAGTTAGATATATATGAACTAGCATTCAAATAAAAAAATGGGACCTAAATAGTAATTGAGCCTAATCCTTAGCATTTGAAGATTAATAATATGTATCTCTATAGCCGCAACTATTAATCCATAATATAGCAACGCTACATCAGGTAGTAAAAGAACGAAATCGTTGTGCCTTTGACATTCTAATAAAAATAAAGAAAATTTTTGTATCATCGTCATGAAATTTGTTTGTCTTAGGAAAACCGATGCCGACTCTAAGATGGTGGCGTGAAGATGAGGTTGTAGCAAAACAAGACCCAATGGAAGATGGTTCAAGATTGAGTCTTCTTGAGCTGAAGATTCCCAAACTGAGGAGAGATTACTATGAAGCCGTATACACTTGCACTGCGAGCAACACAGTGCTGGTTCAACCAATGAGAGTCAACGTTCAAATACAGTTGTACTGTAAGTATTATTGTTGTTGTATTCAATAATAAGTTATTATCTCAATATTACGAACAATGGACTATTTAATGTAAATCTGAATCCAGTCTTATAAACATCCCATCACGATGAAGTAGTCATCAAATAAAACCTATTAAATGACCATTATTTTTTATCGCATAGCTTATAATATCAAAGGCAAGTTATGATTCTGGTTATGGTTTTTGAATTTTTTTTTAATATTGGTGGAAGTGACTGAAATTCAGGTTTGAAAAATTTACTTCCGGTTTTGGACACGAATCCTTTTTTATTTTATTTTATTGTTAAAAAGAACAGCTTTTTTCCAATATGTGTCGAAAAACTACTTTCATAAAATTGATATCACAATTACGACAATTCCTTAGAAACCCATAACTTGTAAAATATACATTAAATAAAAAGAAACTATTTTGTGTCCACATTCATACATATTAGAAGTATAAATGGGTCGAAAATGATCGATTTTCAGAATCTAATTTTTTTACCTGTCCACTTCACGTGAAATGCCCCCTATGTCACTGCACACTAAGACGATTCTAATAATTTGTCATGCGCTGTCCGTTAAGCCGTTAGGGCTGAAGTGTGCCAAACAAATGCCCATACATACAAACAAACATAAGGTCGAAAAACATACAATCTATATTTTCGGAAAAAGTTTTACAATTTAATTACTTAATTATTTCACCTTAATTACCATATTTTGTTATTTAGATTTTTTTTTCAATAAGTTTTACTCTTAATTTATGACTAATATTGTATTTTATTACGTTTTGTCATGTCGCCTTTGTCATTTGTCAGCCTGGAGTCAATTTTGTCGAATTATAAAAGGTTACGAAGTCACCAAAACAATATCAGATAAAGTAAAAATAACCTAAGATATCAAAGGTTATTAGGGTTAAATAAATACGAATACACAACAGCCAAATTTAAAATTTACTTTGTGTTTGCTCTCCGAGATTTCAAAGTACATTTTGGAGCCAGAGGAATATCCGAATGAGTTCCTTATACAGACATTTAAATTGAAAGATGTGACTAATGAGATCCCTGTCCAATTTGCAGAACAATAATTCATGAGACAGGTCGCTTAACATTCGCTTTATGTTATTACAGGGCGTAGGTGAAAGGTCGTCTTATAGACAGTAACCTGCAATGTTGAACTCAGCTCACACGAGCGTGAAACACAAACGATACGATGTCTGAATATTATGAATATTCTAAGAATTTTACATTTTACGTACAAAAACCGTCAAAGTGCAAAATAAACTGCGGTTTCGTAAATATTATTTATCTATAGCCACTTACACTGAACCAATTTTTATCATAATTATAGGTATTTAATTTAACGCTTATATGAGTTTTTGTCAAAATATATTAAAGTGAAAGCATTATAATATACACACACGCACATATACATATATTATATGCTTAGTAATCTTATTACATGTAAGCATAACATGGCTATCTCCTTTGCTTTAGGCATTAATTACTTCTGCATAATCAGAGTTGAAGAGTTGAAAGTCCAATTTGACGTCTCATGTCTCTGCTCAGCAATCTTATTATATATCCGTGTGCACTAAATGGCAAGCATTTATGATTTAGGCCTGCAGTACCCCTGCATCATCAGGCTTGAAGAGTTGAAGGTCTAATTTTTCATCGTATGTCTATGCTCAGTAATCTTATTTTACATCCGTAAGCACCGAATGACCAACATTTATGGTTTAGGCCTGCAATACCCCTGCATCATCAGGCTTGAGGAGTTGAAGGTCAAATTTTTCATCGTTTGTTCAGTAATCTATACATATATATTTCATCTTTGCTCAGTAATCTATACATATAAATAAAATTGAAGTATTTGTTTTTAATATCAAAATAACAGCTTTTATCAAATGCATATGGAAGTATATACGATACTGATAACAAAACATCAATTATTAAATTTTTAGCAAATGCAATAAAGGTTCCGCAGGAAAAATTAAAACCTAAGAAACCGCGCGCGCTCTTCGCTCACGCAGGCAAATTTTGGCTATATATGTACCTATAACTATGCTAAGTTACATTTTTAAACGCGGGTATGACCGCGAGGCTCAGCTAGTTTTATTATATATCCGTAGTATATCCGCAATCAAATGGCTAATTTCTATAGTTAAGACTAGCAGTACCCCTGCAACATCAAGATCGAGGAAGTAAACGGTCAAATCTTTCATCTTATCATGTTTTTAAATACCAAAGGTTTATTCCAAGTTTGGTAAGAATAGGATTGAGTTTCATGGATTTATCTTTAACAATGACGAACAAACTTCTATGCGATAAAATGCGTTTTTCACGATAAAAAGTAGCCTTTCCCACGGTCAACTCTATCTCTGTATCAAATTTCACTAAAATCGTTTTGATGGTTTAGGCAAAAAGCGTAGCAGATAGACAGAGTTACTTTCGCATTTATAATATTAGTAGGGAAGTAGAGATGTCGCAGAATCGACTCGAATATTACACTTATTTAATTTGGCAATCTTGCGTCAATTTTCTAGGAGAAAATTAAACAGTATAGTCTAAGAAACGAAAGGTTGAGGCTACACCTTTAGTTTTTGGGCCGCAAATCTTACTTGGCTGTTTGCCCGCCAAGTTATATTTGAGCATTAGTTTAACTACCCGCGCTGGAATATTATGAACGGTGACAGCGCATTATGTCATGTCATACGTGCTCCTTCAAGATGCTTACTGACTGAGAGTATGTAATGAGGCGTTTGATTTTTATTATAGTACAAAGCGATTTAGTATACCTTGAAGTAAATTCTTAAAAACTTTTATTTGACTTGCAATGTTTGTATGTATGTAAGTATGCTTAGGTTAAATCTTGCAAGCTGAATTAAGACTAGGACTAGAATAAGATTAACACAACTAGTAATGTTAAAAATACTAAAAGAAAAAACCCGACAGCTTAAGATGTATTTTTGTTCATAATGATATATTAAATTTAACAATTACTAGGAGTTTTCGTCGAAATAGTGAAGTAAAAGAATTACGATATATAATTTTAGAATGGTCTATTTACTAGCTTTCATTTGATACCCATATTGCCGTGATAATAAATAAATGATAGTTTAAAAAACCACGTTTTTGTAACTAGCTAAATCTAAAATAATGAAAAAAAATAGAGCGATAAGAAAAAAAATCTTTCGATTCAAAAACGTCGATTATTTGATATTTTATAATGAACTTCTAAGACCCCACGCCACGATATATGTATAGTATAAATAAGTATAGATATATCCTATATATTGAAAATAAATGAAGAAAAAAACAAGTTTTTTGTTTTTATTTAAATGCACTAGTTGTATAACTATAATTATGTAGTAGTTAAACCAAAAATGTTGTTGCATTGTACAGTTTTATTTTATATGTAATAAACGGACAAAATGATTTTTAGAGAAACGGTTAGTTATACTTAAATACCAGCGTTATCGTAAAAGCGTTGAAACTGAAAGATATCCATATTTTAATATTTTTCCGAATATCTTTTAGTTACGAAGATACAGATTAATTAAAAACTTTTATTTAACTTGCAATGTTTTCATGGAAGTATGTTTAGGTTAAATCTTGCAAGCTTTGGAATGCACTTTAGTTCTAATGACAATGCAATTGCGATTTATTGTTGTTTATCCAAAATCGCCACTGCAACAAAATAGCAAACAGTATATTTTGTACTAGTAAAAGAGATTTATTTGTAGAATCACGAAAAATAAATTCATGTCTAATATGGCTGCTAAAAAAAATTAGGTTAAGATGTTTTTGTACTCCTAATATGAGTATCAAATGAAGAAGTATAACTGGTAGAACACAATACACCATAATAATATCAAATTCGAAGTAGCTGTAATAAACGAGCTTTTATTTCAGTGCACTGAGACGAAGGAAATAAACTTTGTAGTAGTAAAAGCCATCATTTTTTAGCATTGTAAAATTGAAAGCAAGTTATTTTTAAACTGCGTAAAAAATCAAACCATTAGACCAATTAGAAGTAAATTGATTTAAATTCGCTTGAAATTTTTTTCCTTGCCTATATTATACAGGCAAAGGTTTGTGACAATTGATGGATATTTGTTATGCAAACAAACCAGAACTGTTGAAACGATCTTAATGAAATTTGGCACAAAGGTAGACTATAGTCTGGAATAACGTATCAGAATAAGGGAAAATATCAGTTGCTACGGTTAAAAAAAATATTTTGTAAAATTGATTAAAAGTATAAAATTTTGGTTACGTATGTATATATCACATAATTATTTTTTAGAAGCGGGTGAAACTTTGGCCTAGTTTGTAATAAAATCGGCAATTTTAAATGCAAACTTTATTTTAATATCTAGGTATATTGATTAAAATAGAAACGAAGAAAATATTTACAATACTCTTAAAAAGCTGATGTAATAGTACAACAGTCAGACATTGAATATTGTGATGAATGTGTACAATACAATGAGGTAAATTCATATTGTGAACTTTTTGTAGTCAGCATTCACCTGACTCCAGTCTTCCAATCTCCGTTATTGCAAAATGAAACCACGCAAATCCCGGCGATTAACCTAGATCAACCGGTATGTCTGTTTGTGAGATTATATCTAATATGACGGTGGCTCACAGAATGCTTTTGTGTCCTTTCACGGCACGAAGCCCCATTAGTTTTTATTTGCGGCCCCATTGTTCTGCTACAACACCATTGGCCTGTCGGAAAAACAGGAAATTATCTTCCATTATGATAATATAATCCATAATAAATTTTGTTTCGTACTGCACGCTAAGGTATTATTTGAACTCTGCAAAGTTTTTAGAAGATCAACTCCACTTCGTCATTACTGTTCGAGGCTCGTCGCTAATGGAACGTATTAGTGTCTTTTGTTTTTGTTACGCTTTGGGCGGAATCTAATGCATTTTATGGATATTGAATTTCGTTCCAGCGTTATAACTTTCAGTTACGCTGTTATTTATTGTTAATATTTATCAACTTGGTTATTAATGCTATAACGTAAAAACAGATAAAATGTATTCTTCAAAATATGGTACCTTATTTCAGTGAGGCCACTATTTGTTGAAATATTGGCTCGGGAGCAGCCTTTGTCAGTCGGAATGGAGGCTGAACTAGCGTGTCGTGCTGTCGGAGCACGCCCACCAGCCATTATTACTTGGTTCATGGATAACATTCCAATGGAAGTAAACGAACCTCAAAAAGTAAGTGACGAATAATATTATACATTTATCTAAATGTCCATATATATGTTCTCGTTTTTGTGTGCGCGCATAAAAAACGCGTCAAAATAAATTTTAGTATATGGTTGTAGATGCAAAGCTATTTTAGACCGGCGTCTAGTCTAGACCAGCGTTCTCCAAATAATAGGTCACGACCCGATATCGGGCCACTAAAATAATAAAAAAGTATGTTTTAACTAACTTTAAGTGAAAAAGTCATATTTTTTATACATACGAAATGCCTCATGTTCAAGGTCGACTTACACTTGGCCAGTTCTTTTTTCATTAATAAAATTAATTATTGCGAACATTGTAAACTGTTTGAGCCTCCTTAAATCTTGGTATGTCACAAATGGTAAGACAAAATCATAACCGGGCCAAGACATAAAAAAGATGGAGAAACATTGGTTTAGACTAAGAATCTATGTCTTGACATGTACAAGCATTGAACTTACTCAATTACCTAATAAATGTGTAGGTGTATAAATGGGAACTATTGTGTTGTAGCTATTTCATATATGTTTCTTCTTTGTTATATTTATAATTGCTACCAGCAAAGTTAGAACCGCATAACAATATTATGTTAAGATATTAGGTAATTTTCAATCGCGGACTATGTACTTAACAATTTTTTATCTAATTACCTATCCTCCTATTTATGAGTACTGACCTAAGCATAGCTGTCAGTGAGATAAATTAAGGACATCGCAGATAGCAAATCAACAAAACAATACTTGTCATTACAAATTATAATATTAATGATTTTAAGTTACTCGCTACAGAATTCTGAAGATCGCAATGAAACTATATCTTTTCTACGATGGACACCGCAAATGGAGCACAATGGTCGTGAAATCACATGCCGAGCGACGCACTCCAAGCTGGAACATTCTGTTTTACAAACAACGACAACGCTCAATTTGCACTGTAAGATAATTAATACTGTTATTTTCACTGTGCTGATAGTATAAATAAATCATAGACAGATTTCATATTTGCGATATATGTATTAGTACCCTATATTAAAAATAGCTAAAGACTTTAAGATAGTTTATCTCTTTAAAGTACTTGGCTTTGAAAATAAAACTATACTCCGAAGAATTATAATAAAGTTGGTGTGATTGTGATTTGTAACGTAATAATTATTTTCTAAGTTTACCTATGCATACACAGGCTAGTGGTTTAAAACCTCGAAAACATCGTAGAGTCAAAACTACAAAGTTACGGTTGTTACTACTTAAGTTAATACTCAAGTAATATTATATAAACAAACTCAACATGCGCACCTACTTGTAAGCTTAAAATTAGGAAGCATCTGTAGCTGATGTAGCCGGACTTCGATTTTCAGCACCTCATTATGTTTAGCAGCAATTGAATTGTCATTTATTCAGATGCGTTAATTCTCATTTCTCCACAATAGTACAAATATATAATGGATGTTATTGTTATATTAAAATTTCATTTTGTAATTGTTATAAAATCCTGTTTTTTTCAATGTGACACTGAAAAATATACCATATTACCATTTGTATAGAATGGAGAGTGTAATAATAGATGGAACTATATAATCTATGAGTATTTACGAAATTGAAGATTTCGATTAAACTATTAACTCCGAAAATTCACGGTATCAATCTTCCCGAAAACAGATGCTCCAATCGTGGTTTTACAACTTGGCTCTAAGTTGAATCCGAACGACATCGAGGAAGGCGACGATGTTTACTTCGAGTGTGTGGTGCGCGCAAATCCGCCGGCTTACAAAGTTGTTTGGGAGCATAATGTAAGTAGCTAACTAATGTGTTAAATCGAGTCTACTTTTATAACTGTTACAAGCAATAAAAATAAGGCAAAAATATTCAATTCAAAATTTATGTAATATACAAAGTAAAAATATGTAGCCATTTTTAGGGTTCCGAAGCTAAATGGCAAAATACGGAACGATTTATAGATTCGTCATGTCTATCTGTCCGTCCGTCCGTATGTCACAGCCTAAAACCATTTCTCGTCAAAATCAATTGTTTGTAAAATAGACGCGGGAAAAATTAGTCCCCCCCCCTCAAACTTTTACTAAAAAAAAAATATATTTTAGATTTCAATGGAAACTTTCAATGAAGATTGGTTTAAGCGAGATATCATTATTAGTTTTTAAGAAATAATACATTTTCAAAAAACGCAAATACAACTTTGTCGTTGATACAAACACTACGAAAAACCAAGGTCTTTTATTTTCTGATAAAAAATAATAGTAACGGGCAATTCAAACAAGGGCTACATGGGCAAGTCCGACTTGGCACTTAGCAACTTTTTGAGATATAGCTTTTTCAAAAGCCGCAAATGTAATTCATGCAAGCACAATAAGTTTTAATAAGTAATAAATAAAAATAATAATATACTTTGTTTTGTCTGTTGCTATTTCTATTGCCCTCACGTATAGGTTTGATGAAAAAAAAAATAGTTTCAGTTCCATGCGTGGAGTGCCCCTTTTAATTTTTTAATTTATATATTTTTGCTCAAAATTCGAATAGCGGTTACCAAAAATACATTAACCTACAAAGTTTCAACTGCCAAAGGCCCAATAGTTTCGGAAAAAAAATGGCTGTAACATACGGACGGACGGAGACACAGACATCTATATGGGTTCCGTATTTTGTCATTTGGCTACGGAACCCTAAAAATCGCTACATATTTTAACTTTGTATATTACATAAAATTTGAATTGAATATTTTAGCCTTATTTTTATTGCTTGGATGACCTGAATTTTGTAAAATTTTGCCAATCTGTCCTCTCCACCTAACCCCTTACCAGCAAGCTTACCTGAATATAGTTTAAAAGAAATGTTTAGGGGTGAATATTAAATATTTTTTATCTGCAGGGTCAATTAATGACGCACAATCAGCGGGCGGGCGTGATAGCTGGCTCAGCACATTTGGCGCTACAAGGAGTCTCGAGAGAGCAGGCAGGGCGATACGTTTGCACCGCTTCGAACGTCGAAGGCGACGGCAGATCGCTGCCTGTCAATCTACAGGTTATTTGTAAGTAGAATATTATTTATTTATTTTGTTACACACCAGTTGTAGGTTTAAATCTAAATATTTATAAACAGTTTTAATAATACCTC
>MOOZ01000786.1:151356-165161 GCA_002930495.1 Cecropterus lyciades
CTGTTTTGTTATCAGTATCGTATATACTTCGATATGCATTTGGTAAAAAACTGTTATTTTGATATTACAAACAGACACTTCAATTTTATTTATATGTATTGATTCGATTTTATTTTTTATACTACCGTCTAACATGTGAAAGAGAGAAAATGTATCTGCATCGTTTTGAAAAGAAATCGACAGTATATGAAGAATTGACGACACTTAGAGCGAGAGAGACGCAAAATCTCTTTGAAAGAATCGTTCACCTCCTCCTTGCCCTAGTACATCTGCAATGGATATTTAGGACGAATTTTTAATAATTAAAAGGGTATAACATTAAACGTAAAAGAATTACCATCACAATCACTCACTCAACTCAATCAATCACTTCAATAATATAACTGTTCGTTATATCAATGTTACCAATAATAGTATATACATACAGTATATGTATACATACGGTGGAATGTGGGCATGGACACGACGTTATTATAGCAAGTTTCTAAAAGAGTATGCATAGGTTCAGATTCAATTTGTTTTTCAGCTCCAGTTCAAACAGTGAAAACATACAAAGGTCCAACGGGGAATTTAGCCCACTCTCCCGTACAGCCGGATGACAAGAATCCAGACGTGGTGCCCCTCGGAAAAGGTAACTCGTTTGATTTTAAAAATACGACTCAATGCGTCTTTATTTGAAGTATTTCAAAGTCTCTTTGAAAAAGCTTTCCCAAAAGTTCTTTAAAAAGAAATTAAAGAAAAGAAAAATTAAAAAGAAATAACGCAAAAACAATAAACATAAAAATAAAGGTCAAAAAAGAAAAGAAAAGGTGAAAAGTCAATGTATACAAAAGAGGCGGTTATTTCTCGTTAGGTAACGACGCACAAAGTCCGAATCACTCACTAAACAGTGGGGATGGTCTTTTACATTTGTACATTAGATTACAATGTTTTCGTTAACATACAATGTTAATGTTATTATGTATAAATGTTAAGGATCCGAGAGGTATTCGATCTCGTTTCCGGGTAAAGAAGGTACCTACCCCTCGTACTTAGCCGTATCATATGAGAGAACGGAGGGTAAGATGTCCCTGTTATTATTATTATCTTTTAAAAAACCCAGATAACTAGTGATGATAATAATACATGGTGCAAACGTAACATGTACGTTGGTCATAATAAGCATATTTCTAATAATTGCAAATTATTAAAAAATAATGAAGAACCTATTAAGAATTATTACGTGACATAAAAAAATTACCATCACAGGACGCCTGGCACATGTGAAAACATCGTGTTCGTACCAGTAATATGCATAAAAGACAAGATTGTGACAGGAATTAAATAGCATAATCAAAATAACGTCATCTACGAACAGTACCCCGCACTAAGTAGAACTAACACCGTAGCCCGCTTAGTTTTGTTCGATAAAATAAATACGGTGTGGCGATTGCCACTCAAACAATCACGTTTACGTGCACCTATAGATGTTTCACATCATAAATTACAGTAGTGATCTTTATCCGTTTGTTCAACATGGCAAATGTACTTTCCTTGGTGAAAGTGGTGAAATGATGAAAGTGATGTGTTCACCCTTTACACCACGTTCCTGAAATAAATCCGCACATTGAAATATATATTGCCATAGTTACCATATCTGAACCTATATTCTTTTTTGCATTTTATTTCAAATAAATCCTCAATATGCGCATCCTTGATCTAACGAATTATATGTCAGGAATTAATAACGTTATTGAATTCTAAAATAGAAAAGTTGAAATCTGAATCCATTCAACTTTTTCATTATCAAATTGGATTTGATTGATTGAATTAATGAATTTGATTGAATCATAGTATTATTATGTGTTATTTGGAGCACGGAAGTAATAAAAGGACTTTATTCTATTAATTTTTATTAGATTTCAACTGCACACGGGATTTAGAAAGACCACCAGAACCGCCTCCTTATGGGGCCGTGTTGTCGCCCCCTGTGGGGTTGTCCCGGAGTGCCCACAGCTTGCACGAAGGACGGTCGAATGCACCCTGCACGCCGAACACACCCGCCTCTGATGTACAGGTATGAAAGCAACACAATATTTTCCAGGACTTAAATCATGTGATTTATGGGAAATTTAACTGAATCCATATATCTTTCTCCTGTGCGCTTTTGAAATCAGTAGTGCTTTGAAATATATCTCCGATATTCGTTTGAATGCGGGTGGTATTCATTTATGACGAGTATTTTATTATGAATGGGGAGTATGTACGGTAGATTAAAATGATATTTTGCTTTATGAGTAGGTATTTTGTTACTTAATATTTTGCAATTTTACGAAATAGATATTTTATAATGGACTATATAAGTATATAGCCTTTTATATTTTTTTGAATCTTCTTGAATAGCAACGAAGGCGATTTTCGAACGAACTATAATCAAATACACGGCATAAGTAAACATCTAGTGGCTGCACCGGATATATATATTGATGCGAATGGTGTGATGTATACGAACTCGATTATCCGATGTATTAGTGCGGCCAGTCATAATGCGACGCGGCCACCATTCGCTGGCTCACCGCTGCAGAGCGTGCACACGTTTTTTCAACGTAGCCTAATTGGCTTCCTATTATCTTGACAAACTGTTACAGAGTATCAGTACACTCACTGAAGACCGACGGAGCGTGACGAGTGGCACGTTGTCTCGACGGAGAGAAATTGTCACGACGAGGACGCCGCTACTAGCGAACGCGCGGGAAAGTTGCGTCTAAACAATGGACATAGTACACAGGAAAATTGTGTAAGAAATAATTTTAAACTAAATGTGTTTCTAATATTGTGTTTCTAATTGATGTATAATTCTCATTGAAGCCTAAGCTAGATTTTATACTTGTTAATTTTTACATATATTTTGGATATTCAATAAAAGCGGTATCGGTTGAAAATTCGTAAGCTCAAGAATTTCATTTACACTTGTGATTATTCATGTATTATTTTCAATGAATATTGATTGAACATTAATTAAGATGCTTATTGCACGAATTGAAAAGAGTAGCCGACAATGAACTGATGACATAATAGGCATAAATGAAATGGAATTATGACATAAATATTGCTAATCTCAATCTATCTATGTTATATCTTAAAATATATATTCTGTGCCGTATGTCCATTAAAATTCATAAATTAATATTTAAAACGCAACCCCATTTTTTGTAGTACCTATTTACAAAAACCCTATATCATTATATACTCAAATCATGGGCGACTTAGAATGACATCACTATGCTAACCACGTATTGCCAATTGGTACCTATAAGGCAAGAAGGCGGAGAAATCTATCTGGATTTTGTAACGAAGTTGCTTAAAACATCCATGGCAAGAACGAGAGTGGCGCTATTTACGACCCGTACCACAGTAGAAGATCTGAATTAAAGGTAATTGATATTCAAGAACGTATATTATTTGGCTAAAATTGGAAAACTTATAAATATACTTTTCAGAAGTTTACTTTTGTGATGTAAACTTGATTGTGGTTGAATATGAATTAAACTCGTCGTTCAAATAGTTTACCCGTATCTCACCGAACAGTAATCTAGGCGCACGTAGAAATAAGTTCTTTTCAAAAATATTACTACGTACCTTGTGCAAGCGTGGTAAATTCGTCTTCAAAATGGTAACCACTACAAAACAGCTATTTTTAGACCGGGCAGTATTAAAACGGACCATAACTCAATCGACTCAATGGCTTAGATAACGCGGTCGGGCGCATGGCATGGATATAAAACGTCAGGGTAGGTAGTTTCTGCGGTATCGGGGTTACCTGGCAACTTCAACCGTATTTAAAAACGTCAAGTGCACCGCGAGCGCCCATCGCACGTCAAGCGGAGTATAGAACGTGAATAAAACACGGCTTCTGTTCTGATGCGCTGTCCATTCGACTGTACTTCAGAAAGGACCAATTCATGAAAACTACCATTCGAATAACAATATTTTTATCTCAAATAACGTTCGATCAGGTTCTATCTTATTGGTATATGTTATGCTAACAAATCCTAGATAAGGCATCCTAAATTAGTAATCAGTTAAATATGTTACATATTTATTAATGTATGCACATTAACACACACTAATTTGGGATATGTTATATGCTACAATAGGATAATTTTAAAAGTACTCTTCATATTAAAAAATAAAAATATGTCTATTGGTTACTAGTACACAATGTTTTCTGTGTTCTCAATTCAAATTTTAAAAAGTATTACGGAAGCGGCATTATCGAAATAACTACCTATGATATAAATGGTCCTCCCTGTAAGATACACGTGAAAAGATGAAATTGTTACTGTGATTTTTTATGAGTATCACTTATGTAATTTATACTGTTAGTTTATTTTATATCATGGAACGTCAACGTTTAACCAAACATCTTGGGAGCGATTGGTACATTAAATGGCACAATCCAATGTCATGTTGCATTGAAACTAGTCCCAGCGGTTCCAGATTCTATTTTTTGGACTGAGGGGAGAGGGGGGAGTATGCTTATTTTTTACGAGATAAGATAGATTTTCAGGCAACTAGCTTAATTAGCGGTTCAATTAAAAAGTTTACCATAAGGTGGTATCTACAAATGTAGAAATGCTACAACGAAAGAGTTTTAACAATTAAGTCTTGCCTCATGTTTCCTTACTATAGTGACGAAATGTATATATGTTAATTTTATTTTTATAATTTGTTTAAGTTAATTATGTTTATAAGTAAATCTGTTAGTACAGCTATTACCGTACTTAACAAGCTGAGTTTCAGGTTCAATTCATCATTGGATAACTAAGTGTAAAAATGAATTTGCATTTCTGTTCAAAGTCTGCTTTTAACGTCCACTACTTTGTGTGCATCTGTGGCGGTCGGACATAAGGAATGGATGTGTGGGTTATGAGTGTAGAACGAGTCAATATTTATTTACATCATGTCAAATATAAAACACAATAGAGTGGATCGTCTTAGAGTTTGTTATTGAAATTGTCTTGGCAAAGTAATTAAAATTGTGTAGCTAAATCTGCAACTGAAACAATTCGGTTTGTAATTTGTATTCACATATTACGAGTAGGTACATAGATATCGAAATTTCCAATAATTATTATATAGTTTATATTTCTTAATAAGTACATCAAATTATGTATTAAAAATATAATTATTTAAATAAAGACTGTCTTAACTATGACGTTTCCTTAAATATATTTAATTATTATATAGTAATAATAATTATAGCTATAGGGTAATATATT
Organism: Cecropterus lyciades; assembly: GCA_002930495.1. Classification (NCBI taxonomy): domain Eukaryota; kingdom Metazoa; phylum Arthropoda; class Insecta; order Lepidoptera; family Hesperiidae; genus Cecropterus; species Cecropterus lyciades. Next base: position 156,618 of record MOOZ01000786.1, read on the forward strand.
TGTAAAATATAATTAATTATATTTTAACCGACTTCAAAAAAAAGGAGGAAATTCTCAATTCGACTATGGTTTCAATATTTGTATGAATATGGATATGAATATGAATTATTCATTTCGCAACAGCGTAATTATATAAATAAGGTCAGTTTAAATGTTCCACTTAACTGAATTTAAGGCACTCTTCTATAAAATTCACGAAATAATCGGAAATGATGTAGAATTAATCATTGTTAAGGGGCTCAACATATTATTATAATTAATAATGTTGAATTAATGTAGATTTCCTTGATTGACTTATGTCAATTTTTATTAAAATAAATGAATGGTGTTTAAAAGAAACACGGACAATAAAATCTAAAATTATATAAAAATGAATACTACAATTATTTCAATGGCAAAACTCTCTACATATACATATTAAAAAAACTTAATATCAGTTTTTCTATACCAATGTTATTATTTTGTATTTCAATAATTTATTTGACTCATATTAGTATCAACTAGTATATTTGTAAAACTTTACTATAGTTTTTGTTATACTTTTACGTTATAATTAAAATATTACCACATTTCGCAGTAATCTGTATCTCACTTGTATGTAAAATATTAATATATATTATATAATTATAATTTAATGATTCACTGTGATGCTACGAAGTTTATTACATTTAATGTTAAACTTAAACTTAAGGTAAGATAACCTACTTCTGTGGTGTATATAATTAAAACTAATATATTGATGTATTTTATTTTTATTAATTGTAAATAATTGATCCAATGATAAATTATTATAACTAAATTGGTAATTACAATTAACGTAACTATAATATGTTATAAAATAATGTGTGTCATAAACTATGTTTTGCAGTTATTTAAGTTTAGCAAATTATATTTAATTTAATTCTCTTGTCAAAATTAAATTTTAAGGAAAATATTTATTAACTAAATTAAATATACATAAATAAAATATAAATATTTATATATATATACTTACTTTTGGTGATTTTTCGAAGACTTCTTGACATATCGTAAATGTTAAACAGATATTTGTGTGTAAATCTTCTTGTAACAATAAATTTGCTTATTAGAAAATTACTTTGTAGTTTTTATTCATAACATCGCACCGGATTTAATCTTCGTTTTATTAAAATATTGCTTTATAAAGTAACACATTATTTAATACTTTTATATGTAATATAATATTAGTCGGAAACGAGCGGTCAGAAATCGAGCGTCCATGGTAAAGGTCCCTGCCGCTCATGGGCGTCCATAACCAAATCCATATAGAAAAACTGACAAGGATGCACTGGCTCTACATAGACGCCTCAGAAGGACATATCTTCCCAAGTCCCCGCCGGCGGAGTCGAGGACCCCATTACAGCACCGTCACAAGGATCCCCGCGTGATGGGTCGTGCATGATCAGTGCCCCACATTAGCATTACTGGCCTAAGCCGAGGTCCATCCCCCAATCCCCATTTAACCAGAGGCGGATGGATGGCCAGGACTCCAGCATTCGCTGGGTCTGCAACAACCCTTAGAGTACGGTCGAGGAACCCGGCAACGGAGACCAAAGCCATCCCTCTCTTCTAGCCCAGTCTTCTTATCTCAATTTGAGCTTCAGGCTCGCCACAAAAACTCGGTGAAGCTGTAAAGGTCAATAGGGCCAACAGCAACTACAAAGATGTTAATAATCCGTAAAGAACAGAGGTTTGACCTAGAGTCAATCACAGAAGCGTTGTCACTCTTGTAGATTAAATTGTCGGGTCGCATTAAGTTACTATTAAGTTTAATGATTTAATGATTATTGAACTAAAAAAATATAACAAAGTATTACATATCATATGATTATTATTTGATTTATTACATTTTTATGATAAATATTGATTATTAATAATTGACTGTTTTTATTATTAAAATATAGTTTTTTATATATATCTTCTTAAGAAATCTTTTAATATCTACTTTTTATTTATAAAGACAAACACTTCTAAAAAAATACATTACTCCTTGATGTTACATGATAGTACTTTATAACTCGTAGACCACATTTATGAAAAATATTAGCTATGTCAAAAATATTTTTTGTTTACCTTTAAGATTACTTTTGTTTTTATATATCTCTATACGTAAATTTCTACTTGATAAGTTTCCTGTTTGAGTATAATAATAGAAAACTAAAAAGCTGAGTTAATTTATCTGATTAATGTATATAAAAGCAAGACAAAAATCAGTTTTGACCAACTGGCTGACTTGAAACGATATTCAATTTAGATTAATCATCGAGGCGCCTACTTGTGTTAGAATAATTAAATTTGGTACACTTATTCATATAATAATATAGGCATAAAAGTATTTTCCGTATTCTAAGGTAATTTTCCGTAAGGAGGTAAAATATAATTGTATTAATTATATTCCACTTCAGAAAATATATTTTTTTCCTTTATTGCTCTAATTGAAGCCCATTAGATATATGGGAATTGTTTAGATAAGAGGTTATATTTAAAGAGATCGATTTAGCTACCATGCAATAATTTTTAATATGATAGAATAAGTACTGTCATCATCATCTCATGAAGCTGAACTGATGAAGGAAGGTACAACTCTTTAATGGTTAGAAGTTAGATGATTTTTAAATTAAAATAATAATAAAAATTATAACTAAGAAATTAGTAAGCAGTGACTACTACTACAGTAAAAATAATTTAAATATATGTTGGTTTCTTACATACACAGTACATAGTACACAGTTCTGAAGTCGGCGCTCATATACTTTTAGGACATAGATTCGTATTTCGTTGTAATCTAACAAAATATGTAGAGCGCCGACTTCAGGACTATGTACTGTGTATGTAAGAAACCAACATATATTTAAATTATTTTTTGCTTTTTGGTGACAGTGAAGTCGGTTTCCATTCTTTGGTAAAAAAAAATCCCATATTAGTAGGTTATCTGTTTTATTCGACATACGTATAGCCTATTAAAGCGACGCTCAGAATAATTAATATGCATATGATAAATTAGCAGAAGAATACAGGAGCTAACATTGCTGTTATAAGGGAAAAAAATTGTGACCCTAAAGCCTTTTTTGTCAAACTTCTATGTCTATTATTTTAAGAATCTCACAACAACGCGTCATCGCGCATTCTTTTATGTAGGGTACCAGCCCAATAAAAAGTCAGAAAGAGGTCGAAGCGGTTGTATATTCGACTATTGCGGTACGCGATAAGAATTTTTATTTCAGATCCCCTTTGTTGAATCTGACAGAGCTAAAGGTGGGGAATTTAACGGTTGGACATCATAGACGATGATGAGTTTCTCCTTGTTTATACCTTTGATTACTGCGGAAAGAATACTGTAATCTTATAGACAATGGGGACGACAATTGAAAGCGGTGGTGAATCAGGGTTTGTGGGGCTTTTTGTTTAAAGAAAGAGAAAAAAGGAACGGTTACAACAAAACATTCCTTTGTTTCAAGAATGTACCTTGAGATTCTTGTGAAGTATTTTTTACTTGTGATTTAGTTAAATACTGAAATATTTGTGAGTTACTTTGAACGCAGATTGTGGATAATCTTAAGAATTTTTGGGTAATATTTCTTTTAAACATTGGTTGTTTCTTACCTAAAGTATTACTTAGTTATAAAATTTTACGAATCCGTAAAATGTATTAAGCATTGAATGTAAGCGAGTTAGAAAATTAAACGTAACTGTTTTTGGTGAATAAAATCTATGACCTAGTACTTATATTTACGGCTTAATTTTAAGTAGTGTTTTTATACTTACAGATTATATTAGTGAGTGATCTGCAACGGACGTCCCATTAAAGAAATAAACCAAATGTTTATGATTGATAACACATAAAATATTATGTATTTTATGAATCGAAAGCAAAAATTTTTACCATTAGGAGATTAAATTCATATTGAAATTAATATTATATTAATCAGTCAGATCGTTTAGGAAAAATTAATTAACACATGGCGATACTTCCGGCTAGGGATTCCGTTCTAGAATTTTCGAGAAATTCGTCTTTAGTCGATACGGAAAAAAGTAATGCCTCGAGAACTCGTGAAATCAATTCTGTGCGCGAGAGTAAGAAAACGCCTTTCAGATAATGCTGTTTATGCTTTGTTCTTTTATATTTCTAAAAGCCTATTTTATAAGAAAAAACGTTATGTATATAGTTATATTTTGTATATGCATATAGTTATATTTTGTATTTTTAGTATATAGTTATATTTTACATATACATACATTCCCATTATAAAATATTTAAAAGTTATATGATTTGTTTAATCCAAAGGCTGAGTTTTCATTTTTAAATTTTTATGTTAAATATGTTCTTGTAATTTATTTTATTTAATTTAACTAATTTCTTTTTAATTGGTTAAATATGGATGTAGATTTAAGCAATGGCACAAAAGATTGCTCTACTTTGCCAGTTCTTAAATACCACAATTATAAAAAAAAGCTTAGTTCCGCTCTATATTTCATTCGTTATGCAAATAAGCCGAGTATAATGAGTTAATTAAAAAGCGAAACAATTTAGCTACAATTTCAAAAGAGACCGCCAAGATCCCATACACCTTTGGGCCATACGTTTGAGCTATACGTGAATATACGTTACAGCAATGATTCTTGTGATAGAATATCGATAAATTAAATAGTGTTACATTACCTATAATAATTTTTAAAAATTTCTATAGTGGAAAGGAGAAAATAAATATTATTGAATAGTTTGGTAGGTTATATTGTATATCGGCTACATGTGTTCCTGTCTTTATTTTATGTTTTAAAATAAGACAATATGTTTTATTATAGTATCGCAAAAATTGTACTAAGGTTTCTCAATGAAAGAAAATAAATGTAGGTTACTTACTTACTTACTTTAAAAACTTAGGATAGGTACCGTGCCTGTTTGTATAAATAAAGTTAAAAAGCAATGAAAAAAACTGAATGCATCTTATTACTGTCTCGGAGATGTATTTATAATGTTTACTATGAACTCTGATGAAAAATAAATGAAAGACATTTTTTAAAGCTTTTTATTCGTCTAAAATCAGAAGCAGAGGTCGTTCGCAAGGGCATGGATTGTCCAAGTTCGTGAAACAAAGCCGTTACAGAAACACCGAAAGGCAAGAAAATACATCCGTAAGCGCACGTGTATATTTATTTGACATGACTTGGCATTTCAGAGAGACAATAGACATTTGCTCCACTTACTTATTTCTTAATATTAATAGAATAACTCGATGACTCGAATTCGTATTCGTATTATTTGCAGTTAGGTATTAGTTGTATTATTGATATTTGAAAAGTATGTAAAGATACATTTTTTATTGTCATGGACGATTTCATTAACGACGTACGGATGGATAGTCGATGTTTGTTCGATTAATTTATAGTCTCGGTTTGTGCGTTATTAAAAAATAAGTTTTTAAGTATATTAAGTATATTTTAATATTATGATGTGTAATCAGAAAAAAATCTAGTGTTTTTTGGTATGTATATGATTTCTGTAACGAACAATACCAATAGGGCCCAATTTTTGCGGTCTCCTTTACCATGCGATTTAATATATTATTATATCGTATCGGTATCATTAAATTTTGCAAAATTTCTGTAGATACTCATGAAATTCCAGAAATCTTATTCGAGAATTCTCGTGCTCTGAGAAATATTAAAGTTCGAGAAATCAGAAATCCTACTTCTGACACAATAGACGGTCGTTTGAGTTTATTTGCGAAAATGAAATGAATACTTTTATTCGATACTACACGAATACGACACAAATTGTTAAATATTTTCAATGATCAACGAGATTTTCTTATCTAATTTTCTTTGCATATAATTGTAGCACTGATAGCAACGATTTGCATTCTATTTACGATCGTAAGAATTAAGCATCGTTGGCGAAAACTATAGTGTTTAAATTGTTAAAGGTATATACATACTATGTCAAGTAACAATTTTAAGCGCGGATAAAACCGCGAGCCTTATCTAGTAACAAATTTATTTGATTATTACTTGAAGTTGTCCACAGTTGCCTTGATACTCCTGATGACGAAGTTGGAATGTTACAGATGAGTATGACTTCCTTACCACACTCTTCAAACTAGAACACAGCTGTGAGGCAACACTGCTGTTCGTTCGTTCGTTCGAAATAGGCGTAGCAGCGGTGCTACCGGAATCAAACTGCAAACGGTTTTTATCTTCAATATATAAAGACTCGGACAAAACTAATGAAAACTAAAATAAAAGTTTTGTTTTTAGGGCAAACAAAAACGTCAATCTATAGTTTACTAAAGTCTTTATACAGTTTTTTCGCTGAACTTATTGCATATCCGAGTATTTTCTAAGCTCCTGCATTAGCGAGACGATATTAATTTTTAACAACAACAGTAGGCTTAAAAACTTAGAATCCGTCGAGATCGGGTTTTTGTGTTTGTGTTAGTGCAAAAAAAAAATAGGATCTGGAATAAATGAGAGTTGGTCACACTGGCAAATATACGACTATATAATTAAACAAACAAATACTTCAAATAGTATTCGTGTATTAGGAAGATTTTTATTTATTAAAATTTTATGAACCTTTTAGAAATAACTAGAAAAAAAATGAAAAATGTATACCCTGACAGTCAACCTCAATGCGATTGAGGTTGATATATCATGATAATCATAATATCATGATCAGTTTAACTTTGTTGCTTCCATTAGATACACTAAAATAACCTTAACAAGAATATCAAAAATGTCAAATATAGAAATGATGTGGTAAGAGAGATATACGAGTACTTTTTCGAGGCGTTTCTACTTCATCTTCAGGTGTACTTCATCTCTTCTGTGGCCGACCTCAGCTGAGACTCTAATCTTTTTCTGGGGTTGATTACAGATGTCCATGAGTGGCAGAGGTCACTTACCATTTAGTTGATATACAGTCTACCTCATTTCCTTTTTCCATATTATCCCTACCAATCCCTACTTCCTACTAATATAATAAATGCGTAAATAACTCTGTCTGCTGTGCTTTCACGCCTAAATCACTGACCCAATTTTAATGATATTTGGTGCAGAGATAAAGTCTTACTTAGGAAAGAACATAGATTACTTTTTATTCTGAAGGGGTTGAAGAGGTTAACAATGACAGACTTTCATACCCTATGTATGAAAGTCCGTCATTGTTAAGGATAAAACCATGAAACTCAACTCGATTCTTATGAAACTTCGACTGTCTAAAATAACAGGATATGATAAAAAATTGACTTTTAAGTTTTCAACCTTTATGATGCAGGGATACTGCCTGCCTAGATGTTCAGAGTTAGCTTTGAAAGTGGTAAAACTCTTTGTGGTTCGACTCCGGAAGCACCACCGCCACACCTATTTCTGCCTAATAACAGCAGTGTTATGCGCTGTCCTCAGGGGTAGCAACGCATCTGTGGCTAAACTTAGGTGAGACTTTGGTCTTACCTAGGGTTGATTACAGATGTCCATGGGCAGCAGTAGCCACTTACCATCGGGTGGACTGCATGCTCGTTTGCTACTATAAAAAAAATGAATTTCATGAGCAGAACATATGGTGAAGAAATTGACCTATAACTCGTCAACTCTGATGAGGCAAGGATACCTACCTGCTACGTGCTTAAAGTATAGGAGTTCGCCATTTTGTGCCACCTGTAAAAATTAATATACTTTAAATGTCTGTTTGTGATGTAGATATTTTGTTTCTGTAATCTACAAGCTTTTTGTTATTACTGAATTTATTTCATATAAATTAGTGCTTACTTCGCAATTGGGGATTCATATACTTCACTAATGTATTTATTTAGAATTTCAAGCAGGCAATTTCAAAATCATACCTAAAGTTCATCATCTCCGAGCGAATAAATGTCGGCAACAGGCGCGCTCCTTTGATGTTTACCTCCAAAAACGGAAACACGGCTTCCAACATTTGTTTACAATTTCTATTACCAACACGAGATAATTACAGAAATGTTTGCGACCAACACGTGTTCAAGTAAGATTTATTAATTCATAATGGCAGGTTAGGGGTCAGAAATATTTTATCATGTTCACGAACGTGTATTTAAAAGGAATATATTAAGCATTGTGGTAGTTAATTCAAGTATAACGTAAGTATCAGGAGGGGAGGGGGGGTCCTTCTTTGGTTGATTTTTGATGACATGAAGGCAAGTGAGCTCAGAATTTTACAATTCAACTAAATATATCTTCTACTCAGTTCGTATTGAATGTTTTAACGTCCGTTCCTACCATGTTATTTCATTAAAAATTTTGAAGACAAAAAACTTCGGTTTAATTTATTTCATTTTACATTTTTTTAATACGGATCATACCGCAAGCACAGATAGTTAAATATATACTTATATTTATGTAAAAAGAGCCCGAAAAAAATTATATTTATTTATTAGTTAGCGCACACAATAATGACCCGTTTTTATGACCCGTTACATATGTCCATAAACAAAGATAACTACCTGATGCAACTGGTATTCAAGAAAATACAACAAAGCTGTATAGAGAAAAGAT
>MOOZ01000786.1:182820-205539 GCA_002930495.1 Cecropterus lyciades
ATGTTTTATGGATATATTATCATATGACATCCAAGAAGTACCTTCACTTATATTATATTATCCCGTATACACTGTTGAATTTTAGTGAGTATGTAATGCAGTATGAAGGAGCTAAAACTCTTTGCCGTTCGACTCCGGAAGAACCACCGCCACAACTATTTCTATCTAATAACACCAGTGTATGCATTGTTGTGTTCCGGTCTGAAGGGCGTGGAGAGGGAGAGAAACTTATCGGAGACATTCCAACTTAGTCCGCAGGAGTGGCAACGCATCTGTAGCTAACCTCAGGTAAGATCTGATCTTATCCAGGGTTGATTACCGATGACCATGAGCGGCAGTTTCTACTTACGATCAGGTGGACTGCATGCTTGTTAGCTATTTCCATATTATAATATATTAAATTATAATAAAAGAATAATTAATACATTTCGCATCAGAAAATTGATTAATTTAATCATTCATGAATAAACGTACTATTGTATCGCTAAATAAATTCAGCATGAATTTATTGGGGTTGCAAATAATCATTAAGTATAAAATTGTTGTGTTTTTTAAAGTGTTGTATAATATCATTACTGCTCATAATTTGTACGTGGCGTTTATTTTAACCAACTCGTTGGGAACTCGAGAATGCCATAAGGCATTAAGTTTGCCCTATTGTAACTTTTATTTTTCAAGGGGTGCAATAAATAAATAAGTTAAAAAAACTCGTTAGATATCTAGCTAAGAAAATAAATTATCGAAATATCTCCCGTAACACCTTTGAGCATTTCGGATTTGGTCATCCATGCCTCTTGAAATATTTACCTGTATAAGCAAATATGACCCTGCTAAAATATTTTTATTTAAAATATAAAACATATGAAATTATATACTGAATTATTATGATTATTTTATAATATAATTAATCATCATTATATATAATTCTGATGATTATATTTATTATAATTATGATGATTCGAAATGTTATATTGACGCTTAATATGTTAAATTGTGATTCTTCTATTTATAACCTTAAGCGCCAGGTTTAAAAATGTCAAATTCGATTGTAAAAGATTAGTTTGTAATATGACTATTATAGAAGTATTTTTTCGTAATTCCTGGAGTTAAAATATTTTGAAGATCTATCGTATCGTGTTTTATAAAATCGTGAGAGAGAGAGCAAACAAATAGCAACGTCAGCCGCATCGCGTCACGCTCTCTGTTTCATTGAGTTTTAATAATTTTATACATACAGTTCTTTTAAAAACAAGGATTTAGTAGTAAAATTAAGAATTTATATGTAAACTCATTTGTTGACACTATCACTAGTGTTGTGAATTTAAGTCTCTCATTAATAAATCAGGGTTCAAATACGAGGCCAATAAGTTCACATACATAGTGAACCCATTCAGATTTTCATCGACATTTTATGCCATAGTCGATGAAGTGAGCGACATGAAATATTCCTTTCAACATAAAAATGACTGACTTTAAATAATATAAGAGGCAATTAAAATTACAGAGGGTATGGAACTTTCATGATTTAACATTGGCGGTGATTGTTCTGACGGGAAACTTAATTTTTACTAATGATACCGAGCAAGCGTAAGCAAGCGATGTTATGCTACCTACGTCGTCATTAAGTGAAATTCTTTTATATTTATACAATAAACAGTAATGAGAGATGAAATTAAGTTGGAACATGCCTGCAATCAAAATTTTAAATAATATTAACTATGGATACGTATTTTTTTAATATCCAATTATAAACAGCAAAGCAACTTTTATACTTAACTTATTCCTGAACCTTCAAATAACACATATTTATTTTGCTTCATTCTAACATTTAGTGTATTTTAGTTTCGAATAACTTGCAGCTAAAAGGTATGTACCAACGCACCAGCGGACAGTGAAAATAAAGGCAGTTAAATCCAACAAGAGATAATTGGGCGAGCCTGATATTTCAGCTTGATTAATAACATTATAAATCAGCCCGCAATCCCGGCTTAATGTGAAAATAAAAACGGTAATTTAGATTAAACAAGACGATTTTGGCTTTTGTAATATTAATAATGCATTTTTAAGGGCCCATAAAAAAGGAATCGTGGTTACGTTTACACTTTATACATATTGGCCGGGGTTGGTATGCAAAGCGGCTTAAGCGCTGTTCGAATAATGTAAACCTCGCATTTTGTTTTCACTTCCTGGATTTGCAAATTGACGTAGCTGTTAACATTGTTTTTATTCCTTATCACTGACAACAAGACGCATGTAGTCATAAATTTAATTAATTTATTATGTCATTAATATTTACTTAAAATAACAAATACTCTTACTACACGCTTACTCACTCACTCACTCATAGCCCCACAGTAGGGTTTTCTCCTGTGTCGTGGGTGCCATGGACACACAAAGGCGAATACACAAACACCCTGACCCAGAACAGAAATCTAAACTCATCATTCAGATATTCGTCTGTCAAGGGATCGAACCGGGACCCACTGCGTGTCCAACCGGTATAGTGACCACTCCACCACGTGGGTCGTCAAACATCGTTATGTAATCCATTAGTCGTTGCATTCATTTATACCTTACTACTTTAATTTTTTACTTATCACTCCAATATATTCTCCCATTCGTTTATTAGCTGTTTCTCCGCCTGTGATATTTTATTAAAACTAATGTTTTAAGAATAATTTATTGCAATTTTAGAATGAAGCCAAAATAATTATGACATCCTCTTTTTTTGAACGTCGTTACTCCATTGTGATAAGACCACCTTGTGTATTATTCATGAATGGATGTATACGAATCTTTTTTTATGCGCAGCTACAGCTAATAGAAGCTTTATTATTTCTATGGACTCCAAAACAAAGCAATTACTTCGTTATAATAAAAAAACGTAAGTTTTATTACATTTGGACAAATGCCTGGACTTCCTTGGAATCATTCCTGTTATCTATGTCCTGAAGTGTTCGTAGAATCAGTATGGTTCGATCAGTATTTATAGGGTCAACTAGCGTTTCTGCGTTACTTATGAGGCGACGATCTTAATCTTCAGGACAGGTAAAACATCTGTCATTAACTTCAGATAGAATCGCGAAAAGCACCCATTTGTGATATATAATTTTCTCAGTGCTGGCAATATGCGATCAGTCGATTAGGAAAACCGCAAGTCTCATTGTAATTATCCTTATATTAGGCTCGGAATTCCATTCATTGTTTTCCACATACAAGTAAGCCCAAAAAAGACATTCTCAGATTCTCAGTATCTACTAGCTCAATCAAGATCGAAAAAATCAATTTTTCTACCCAGGACTAATCATCACTTTATTTTATTGTATAAGATGTATAATGAGAGTTCACGACACATATATTAAATCTCTGTAAGCAAGAAACGTTACGTAACAAGATCGGGATCACTACAAGATATACGTATTGCTAGCAACGCGAGGCATTAGATATTGGTTCTAAATTAAAGCCAGAGGTAATGGAGGTGAAACAATTCCAATTTATCACAGTTCGATAGTACGATGCGGCAGTGTGCGCCCGTTTCGGTATGCGGTATTTGGTAATATTACTATGTGCAACAAATTTTAAATAGAACGAGAACGCAGCCGCCTAAAATAATGCTTTTTAAAAAAAACCTGTAGGTCTTTATTATCTATATTTATCGATCAATTTGTAGATGCTCTAACTGTACAGCTACAAATCGATTTATTTTTGTTTTTGTGGGGGTAACCAGAGGAAAAACCGCACTAAAACCCCCCGTGGCCGTTCTCGGTGCTATAAAGAGGACTTCGGAACCTCTAACGGAACACAACCAGAGTTCTCTGATCGCGTTGCCGAATTGGGCCGCATCCAGGTGAGCGGCTGGGCTTACCGCACTGTCTAGTCTTACGATACCTACTTACCCACCTTACCTACCCACCCTTGCCACCTGCAACCATGAAAGTCTCATTTTAGTCGCATCTTACGACAGACAGGGGATACCGTAGCACTATTGTACCCGGAATTATCCCGGAACTATAGAGATAGCTACGAATCGATCTATTATTTACAAATATATCGAATGCTTTTATTAAAACTAGTACTATAACATTTAAAAAAATAAAATGAAAAGGAAATATTTTTTCCCATAGATTAAATAAATACAGTTATAAAGTAGACGATCTTGGGTTTTCTCCATTATCATTATTAGTCCTACGTCTAGGGTCATATTGATATTATATTTATTGTTAGCCAGAACCACTTGTTCGGTAAATCTAGATGATATTAAAGTAAATATTTTATATTGCATATTACTTGAACTATTGATAAATCATATTAAATTTTATTTATTTTGTGCTCTCAGTAAAACCATTTGTAAACTTACTTGTAATTAATATTATGTAATAGTACAAGTTTTCCTATACTTAAGTTATATACTTAATTGTATACTTAAGTTCGACCGTGGAGGTACCACCGCCACACCTATTTCTAGCATGAAGCATTTTTTGCGTTTCGGTGGAATGGTGTGGTTGCCGGCTCACTTATATATGAGGCGACCATCTCAGTCCTTGAGAGCACCAACGCATCTGTGATCAACTTCAGATAAAACAACTGTTCTATATGAAGTCGCTTGCAGATGTTTATGAGCGGCAGGAATCTCTTACCATCAGGTGGACTGCATGCTCGTTTGCTACTTCAATCTGTTAAAAAAAGCTACTTAAACTGTACCTCTACCGACAAACATTTGAATCATCGGTTTAAATTCGATATTAATGAGTGTTAGTGTAATTCGATATTAGTAAATGTTTGTGTGCACATAAACTAGGATTAAAATTATTATGGAAACACATTTGTTGAAATTCCCTCACGAATTAGGAACTTACCGCGCTCGCTGGTGCTAAGTTTTGCAATTAAAATTAATCGCCCAAACGGTCTGTTGTCCGTTTTTGCGTCGATAGGTGGCGCAGTAATTTGTGTGAAAACTGTTGATTACTCGCTTGCAGATGTGGTGTTGGGATAATTATTCAGCTGTAATCAATCACTAATGTTTGAGATCAAGTTTGTGCACTGGTTTGTTCGGATTTGTAAGTTTTTTGACCGCAAGTTATTATTCTCATTTTAAGTATTCCGTACACAATGGGTATTTTTTTTTAATAAAAAATGAAACCGACTTCCTATTGTCATAAAAAAGAAGAAAAAAAAATTCAAATACATGTTGGTTTAGTAGATATAGAATGTACATACTGTACATAGACTGTACATAGTCCCGAAGTCGGCGCTCAACATACTTTGCTAAATCACGACAACGACACAATGTTCTTCGCGCATATGAGCGCTGACTTCAGAACTATGTACTATGTACAGTCTATATACTATGTACATTCTATGTACTAAACCAACATATTTTTAAATTATTTTTTACTTTTTGTGTGTGGTCTTATATTTTGTTAAAAAAAATTCACGCTTTTTAGTGTTAAACTTTAATTTGTACTAACATAATATCACTTACTTTGCCTTATAGATATAAATGCAAACGAAAATACAAATACGAATTTTAATTCAACTTACAACACTTTTATAAATTGTATTAATGTGAATGAAGATTAGGTCTGAATTTATAATATGAACTAGGCGCACCCGCTCGCCGGGCGCTCCTGCACCCTGCTCTCTTAGTTTTATATTTTCTTTTATGTTCCAACCTAACCTAATCCATCCAATATAAAACGCTACAACGCTCAAACTAATCGTATTCTAATGTCTCTGCTTCGTAATTTTATTTCATATCCGTAAGCACTAAATAGCGAGCTTTAATGGTTTAGGCATTAAGTACCCCTGCACCATCAGGGTTCATCATTAGGAGTTGAAAGGCAAAAGTGTCATGTTATATTTTTGCTTAGTAATCTTATTACATATCCGTAAGCGCAAAATGGATATCTCCCATGCTGTATGCATTTGGTATACCTGCATCATCAGCGTTGAAGAGTCGAAGGTCAATTTTTTATCCTATGTCTGTCATTAATTTATGTTTCATCCTACTTTTTACACACAATTTTTTTTATTGTTTGTCCCTGCTTAGCAATCACATTATATATCCGTAAGCACCAAATACCTAACTTCGATGGCTTAGGCTTGCAGCATCCTACATCGTCAGGGTTGAGGAGTAGAAGGTCAACATTTTCATGTCATATATTTGCTTGGTAATTTTATTACATACCCGTAAGCACCAAATGGTCAGCTTCTACGGTTTAGGTTTTAAGTACCCCTGTATCATTAGGGTTGAGAAGTTGAAGGTGAATTTTTTCTTGAGAGTATGCCTCTGCTCAGTAATCTTATTATATAACCGTTAGCACTAAATGGCTTACAGCTATGGTTTAGGCAAGCAATACCCCTGCATCATCAGGATCTTAGAGTGGAAGGTCAAATTTTTTATAACAACATTTTTGTCTAACTTATATAATATCCATTTCAAGTTTCATGAGAATCGGGTCTGTAAAAGTTAAGTTATCCCAAATTGTCTAAAATGTAAACGTTGTCGTTTTAACCGCGTATGTATGTACATATGTACCAATTTGCATGCCAATTTGGCGAAACATGTATGATCAATTATGTAAAATCTTGGTGTCACTAACCTTATTTGATACTTTTCCAGCAAATATTAAAATGGTTATGATTTTCTTTTAATTGTTCAATACTTCTTTATATACAATATTTGATGTAGTTTTTTTTTATCGGGAAGCAAAATGTATTGTTTTTCTGCATATCCAACCCGAGATAAACCAACATATATCTGATTAAGGGAAAAACGCTCTTTTTTAAATCAATGCCTCCTCTTGTTCCGTACCATTCTTCTTCTAGAAAAAAAAAACGGAAAATTCTGATTCATTCAAAAATGTTGATTTCATTATTTATTGTCAAAATGAATATATAACTAAATATTCTGTGAATATTTCAAGCGTCTACCTGTTGCCGCTATTAATATCAAGCAAAAAAATACATGTTTCTTGTATGGGAGCACCCCTTAAATATTTATTTTATTCTGCTTTTAGTATATGTTGTTATAGCGGCAACTGAAATACATCATCTGTAAAAAAAATCAACTGTCTGACTATCACGGTTCATGAGATACAGCTTGGTGACTGACACGGAGAGACCAACACACAGACAACGGAGTCTTAGTAATAGGGTCCCGTTTTTATCCTTTGGGTATGGAACCCTAAAAGCATGTAACAAAAATACCCCTCAACAGATTACGACATGGTTGCGGTTACATACTATATATTTATTATGGTTGTTAAGCAGAGACTACTGTGAAAAATTTGACCTTCAACTCTTTAACCCTGATTATGAAGGGTACTGCAAGCCTCAGCCATAGGAGATAGCCATTCGGTGTTTTCGGATATATATTAGGTATTTTAAATAGATTATTAAGTAGCGGCTTAAGACAAAAAAATTTACCTTCAACTTTTCATCAACATCATGAGTCATTGGTGGCCAATACCTGAAGAAGAGATGATTGATGAAAAATCATCTTTTCTTAGGAAAACTTCCTACTTAACCCTGGTGATGCAGGAGTACTGTCCATGGCTAAGGATTAGGTTTAGCTGTAGTATTTATATACGATGGATTACTTTGGATTAGAACATTATAGAAAACCTAAAAGTAAGCGAGCAGGGCGCGGTAGCGCCCTGCAAGCGGATGCGCCAAATTCATATAAATTCAGATCTAACCTTTATTTACCTCAATACAATTTATAAAAGTTATGGCTTAGATTTAATTTTACATCTATGTTGGAAGTTGAATTCGTGTTTTATTAAGGTTTCAGTTTAAGCTTTTGCGTAACTTTATATTTACGAAGCAAAGTTAGTGATATGATAAGAATACAAATATAAGTGCATCATCACCAAAAGCGTGAAAAAAAAAATAACAAAAAATGGAAACCGAATTCTATGCCACACAAAAGTAGAAAAAAAAATAAGTATATGTTGTGTTAGTACATACACAGTACAGTCACGAGCATAAGTATCTGACTATAGTCGCGTTAGCAAAAATATCTGCCCCAAGAACGATTTCAGTAATATCTGTCTGCACGAGTGCAGCAAAAATATTAGATCTTTACGCATGAACTTGCCGTTCTGCTGTACTGGCCATTTCAAAACAATTTTTTTTGTTTTGGCTGATAATTCAAATTTCAATTTAATTTTGTATTAAAAACATAGAATTCTTTTTTCTAAAATCATTTATTTAATAGTTAGTGTTTTGTTTTCATCATATTCGAACATTTTTTGTCTTCATGAATACCTTAAAAATTTTAAGTATTTATGAAGTATGAGTACCGTCGTGGCAACAAAGCGGCACAAGCGGCACGCAACATCAACGATGTTTACTGAGCGAACTCTACAAACTAACGCACCACCCGTTATTGGTTTGCCCGCTTCCATTTTGGAAATTTTGACCTGAAAAATAAACCTGGTGGTCGTCCGAAAACTTTGGTCGACAATGACGAATTAAAGGCGATTGTGGAAGCTGATGATACTCAATCTACGGCTGAATTAGCAGCAGCTTTCGACGTTAGCATCAAAACAATATTGGTTCATTTGCGTCAAATTGGCAAGGTGAAAAAGCTTGTCAAATGGGTACCCCACGAACTCAATGATCGCCAAAGCGAAGTAAGCGTCGAGACGTGCTATAGGCATAAAAATAAAGGAATTCTAAACCGCATTGTTACTTGTGAGAAATGAATCCTGTTTGACAATCGTAAGTGCTCAGCAAGTTGGTTGAACCCTAGTTCATCACGCAAACAATGCCCTAAACGAAAACTTACCCCTAGAAAAGTAATGGTCACTGTTTGGTGGTCTAACGTGGGTGTAATTTATCACAGCTTCTTACCAAACGAGATGAGCATTACTGCAGATGTGAATGGTGAAGAACTGAATACAATGATGGAGAATTTTGCACATCTCCGACCAGCTTTGGTCAATGGTTCGGCTCCACTTCTCCTGCAAGACAACGTGCGACCTCATACGCACAGTAGACGGTCTTCGGTTCTCCGTAATCCGCCATACTCACCAGAACTTGCGCCTACAGACTTCTATCTTTTCCAGAATTTGGAATAACTCCTTGGCGGGAAAAAAATTAAATAACCAAGAGGTTGTACAAAATGCGTTTGAAGAATTTGTTGCCTCCCGTCCAGCTGATTTCTTCAAGAAGGGCATTAATAAGCTACCAAGGCGTTGGAAAATACGTTTCATTTATTTTATGAAAATCGGAATTTTTATAGGTGAAGACCTATTATATGACATTAACAGGCAGCATAATCAAGTTATATCAAAATAATGTGATGAAAATGTTTGTAGGAAATTGTCTTAGAAAACATAACCAACAATACTTTGCCGACCTCAGATTTACATCGTTACTTGGTAGTTCTGTTTGCGAAGACTAGGCTAATGAGACAGTTTAAAAAAATCGAACAAATCATAAGAACGCCACGTTATTATTTTGGTATTAAGTGCCACATATTTTTTTTTTTGTCACTTATTTCCGACAGGTAGTCACAATTAATTGATGTACATTTTGATGTCACTTGATTATGCTGCCTGTTAATGTCAGATATTTTTGCTGCACTCGTGCAGATAGATATTATTGAACTCGTTATTGGGACAGATATTTTTGCTGACGTACCCATAGTCAGATACTTATGCCGTGACTGTATATAATACATAGTTCTGAAGTCGGCGTTCAATACTCGTGGGACATAAGATTCGTCGTCGTGTTCTAGCAAAATATGTTGAGCGCCGACTTCAGCGAACTATGTACTGTGTATGTACTAACCCAACATATACTTAAATTATTTTCTACTTATTTGTGGCATAGAAGTCGGTTTCGTTTTTTTGTTATTTTTTTTTTATAAATAATGGTAGGTGGCCGAATTTTTTTGTTCTATTAAATTTTAATTTAGCACCGAGTTTGGATAATATCTCTAAATAAAAGCTTTATTACAAACCTTAAACAGCTGTTTCTCATAATAAAATTGTACTATAGCATTAATAACTGTTAACGAGTTAGGATATGTTTTTATTTTGGCTTTAGTAGCCTTTTTATATATATTCATTTATTAATATATTATATTTATGCCAAATATGATCGGGGTTGAGTCGAATTCGTTGCTTGCGGTTGTATTTTTAACTTGATGGGAACTTTTCAGCAAAACTTCATCCCATAGACCAAATTATAATTTACTTACCATGTCACGTATTACGTTGTATGTCAGTTAAAATTATTATTTTATGTTATTTTCACAAAAAAAAATAACTGCATATGTTTTGTTATTAGTTTCTTTTCACTAACTTCAAGAAAGTATACTATGGTTAATTTTCGTTACATGAAAACCCTACCTATTTAACATCTATTTTTTGTAAGTATTTGCCCGTCGCAGAGATTCTTCACGAGAGATTTTTTCACTAACTTCAAGAAAGTATACTATGGTTATTTTTCGTTACATGAAAACCCTACCTATTTAACATCTATTTTTTGTAAGTATTTGCCCGTCGCAGAGATCGAACTACGACCCTAATTAAACCAAATAAACACTAAACATAATAGTCATCGCTATATATGTCGCCATATACGTCGACGAAAAAAATTCACATCTAGATGATCATTGACAACTGTGACGAAAATAAAACCTCGCCGAGTAAGATTATTAGTAAAAAATAACGTTTACGCAATAAAAAATCTATTTTTCTTTGTTTGCTATTCATTCAACGCGCGTATTTATTTATAATAACGTTGTAATTTAACCCATTATTGGTCACTGTACTAATCTGGGAACACTTAATTATTGGAGGTAGAAAAAAAAAGTGTTGACACTACTTATAATATCGTTGAAGTAGTTAAAAGTGCAGTGATTTAACATACACCATAAATATTCAGTTGTCGTCAGTGATTTTTTGATATTTACTTATCAAACTTTTCCATCAAGACACGGGTGAAGGTATGTATTTGTTTTTAAATATTATAGTATATACACGAGTAAAATCACTCTGATTACTTATAATATNAAATTAAATAGATAATTCATGATTTACAACATATTGCAGTTGCGTATAATGAGACTATGAGTTTTTGTTACACTCAAAATATTAGTGTGCCAATTTGGGTACAATGGCCACAAGTGTACTCAGTTTATGTAATTTTTTACAGAGTTCCAGAATGAATCGTAGGCGTGTATACGCAGCTAATAACAACTTTCAAGCTGTAAATTCTATAGCAGAACATAGTGACGGTTTGGAATATGACTTAGCTGTAATTCGACCAGCACCCAGTATTGTCACTGATGAAGAAGAGACACTGAGAGGGTTTTGATGAAGATGTACCATCTTACTTGCCAAATGATGTTCCCGGAAATATTGAGGTAGTTGTCCGCGATGTTGGTGTTCTTTAAGATTCAGAGCATAGCAGCGATGATGAGCCTTTAGCTGCTAAGAGAACCCGACTTTCATCCATTGAATCTCAAACAGATGATCATCCGACTAAATCAAGTCGATCTTTATCTTCTACCTCAACATCAAAGACACCAGTTTGGCGTAAGTGTATGCCATATTACACAAAATCCTACACAAAATCCGAAACCCTAGTATAAAACGAAAGTCGCATGAAATAAGCAGTAAGTGGGTTCACAGCTGTTCAAATATTTGAACTGCTTTTTGACGAAGAAGTTTTTGTTCTGATTGCCGACTTTAGTGACTTATACGCTAGTCAAAATAATCGACACATTCAGCGCTGAAGAGAAGATACTAATATTGTCTGGTTATTATAAACTACCCAGAGAACGAATGTATTGGTCATTAGACGAGGATATCGGGATCTCTGCAGTGTCAAAAGCTATGCCTTGTTTAGTTAGATTATTGCCTTGTTTAGTTGATTTAGAGAAATTAAAAGGAATTTACACCTTGTAGATAACAACGATGCTCCAAATACAAATGATAAAATGTTCAAGGTACGAAAATTTGCGATATTCTTATGAAAAAATTTAACCAATGGAATACTTTCCACGAAAATATTTCCATAGATGAATCCATGGTAAAGTACTACGGTCATCATTCGGCAAAATAATTTATTAGGGGGAAGCCGATGCGTTCTGGATACAAAAATTCAGTAGCAGCCAGTGCTTCAGGATATTGTTACAGCTTCGATATTTAATGTGGTAAATCTGCTATTTTAGTTCTGAGCCTCGGGAACGAGAGTTGTTCAAACGTTGCTAAATAAAATGAAACAGATCCAGCAAATCACAAATCACAAAGTTGTCTTTGTCAACTTTTTCACTAGCTATGATCTGCTATTTGATTTGCGCCAATTAGGATATCGTGCTACTGGAACCATTCGTGAGAACCGTACAAAGAAATGCCCATTGCCAAATGCTAAAGAAATGAAGAAAAGACCGAGAGGAGAGTATGATTACCGATTCGACAATGAAGTATTATTAGTTCGCTGGAAATACAATAGTGCTTGCAATGGAAACAAATTACGATTCACACGAGCCGGTAGGAAATATAAAAAGATGATCTACAGAAAAGAAGCAAAAGGTTGATATACAGATCCCGTATTTATTTCACAATTATAACAAAAGCATGGGCGAAGTTGATGAAATGGATCAATCAAAATCACTATAAAATATCGGAATTCATGGCTAAAAGTGGTGGTCGGTATTATTTACCTATATGATTGATACATCAAATGCTTGGCGATTGCACGTATTTTCTAGAGAAGGAGTCATGGACCAACTATTATTTCGACGAAACATAGCCAGATTCTATCTGAAGCAATCGCTCCAAAGCGCTCTGCTCGTCCTTCAACGTCTAATGTGGAGGGTTTGCAACTAAATGGTGCTGACCACGAGCCTGAAAAGCTTCTTATGCTTATCATAATATGTCATAGTAAAAGCCGCTGAGGCTGCAAAAATGCAAGAAAACGCTCTGCATAGAAAAGCCTTGTTTTAAAATTTTTCACTCATAAGTGGCCACTGTGCCAACTTAGGTACACCCCTTTAAAATACTAAAAAAAAATCTGTATTTTTTTCTCTTCATTTAATTCTTAGTATCCCTTATAATCAGTAAATAAATAAAACTTCAAATAAATCTATGTAGTTCTTTTTTGACCATTAATGGGTTAATACAGTAGATTCCTACACATCATTACAATATACAAAAAAATAGTATATCTACAGTAATTACAGTGCATCTGGAAGCACTGACAGTCTTTAATAATAATACATGTGTTTGTGTCAAATGCATGCGTGTTCGTACAACATAATTATATGCATGGAAGACAAGATTGCGACAGGAACTAAACATATATCATCGTGAAAATAACGCCATCTACGAACAGTACCCCGCACTAAGTCGAAATAACACCGCAGCCCGCTTAGTTTTGTTCCATACTTAATAGTTTCGAAAATGCAGATGGCGCTATGATAAATATTATGTGGCAATCGCCACGTTTTTGTCACCACGTTTCATATCAATAAACTATGACTATAATTTCATACTAATCCGTCTGCGTAATTTCTGTAAATTTAAGAAATAAACGAGCATGCGACCCACCTAACATGCGTTGGCTAAGAATTCAGTTATTATGCTTCATATACGTTTTTGAGTCATCGAACGTTCTTTTAAAATATACATATACAGTAGCACTCAATGTAAAAAAATGTCGCCTAATTCGAATAAATAAATAATCCATTTCTCCTGTATCTTAATGTATTCTTCTGATACATAAAAACGTAAGAGGATGTATCAATTCCAATATATTATCCTATCATTAACTTTTTATGCAACATTCACATTAAAACTAACTATTAAAATGTTATTTTGTAGAATTTTCTGATTTTGTGTCATCCCTGTGCAGTGATTCAAACTCGTACCCACTTGTCGGACCGTATTAGTTTTGAACTCGTTCCGATGTTTTGTCTGTTTGTTTTTGTCGCATAACTTCCATGCATTCGGTTCCCGAGTTAATGATTTCACAATTCCGGCTTTTGTTTCGTTGTTTGTAGAAATAATATAACTTTACCTAAATGTCTATTATAAATGAAATCCATGAAGGATCCAGGAAGGACAATAGAAGTACTACGTTATAATGTTCAGTTTCCTGTAAAAGATTTATTGATGGGCATTTGTAAAAGAACAAAAATCAGGTCTGATGGTCTAATAATCCTTTGTATTATTTATACTCGTACAATGTTATTCACGATTTACGGGACACCTGTATATATTATATTCAAAAACCGTTTCTAATATTTACACAGAGGAGCCATATTTGTGTCAATAAGAGGAAAATAATGTAACTGTTCCAAATATTTCTAAAACAATATGGCGACAATATCAATCAGGATTCGTTTTACACGAAGTTCCCTTAGAGTAATAAATGCCGTCTAACCCAGTCGATACATTCCCCTTTATTATTCCCCAGTAGGTGCTGCTTGGCTCATGGCCTCACATTAGGATTGGCACCTTATCTTACTTAAATTTTTCGAAAGAAACCATAGGATCATGATACTAAAACGAATCCGTGTATATGTAATGTATCTCTAGGGAACTATACTGATGGTAAAATATTTGAAATGGTGGCTAGCTACGTGTGACAACACACGACAATTATTTTTATTATCATGAATATTCTAAAATATCACAAGTGTTTCAATTCAAAGGTCGTGGTAAATCGTAAAAAATACTACCAAAATATATTTTTGTCTTTCTGGTCAGAAATAATTGAACTCATATTTTATCGCTTTTAGATAATCAACCCCGAAAAGGCGAAATAGGTTGGGTTGTAACAAATGGGGAAAAAAGAGAGGGGGGGGGAAGACTTTTCAGTATCACGACAATATGGGTGTCAAAAGAAACCCATATTGTAATAGACTATTACAAATATATTATAATACTTTAGTTTACTATTTTGAAGAAAACTCATATAAAGCGTTAAAATCAATATAATATTATGATCAAAAAATGTTTTAAGCAGTCGGGTTTTATGTTTTAATATTTTTAACAATGGTACTAGTTTATTACTCACTCATTTTTAGTTGCCCTTAAGACCTACTGTTTGAGTCTACGCGTACTAAGTCGCCGATATTCGTTTGTAATAATATTATAAAGGACAAAGACAAGTGACATTTAAGAGAATTGGATAAATAGGACGGAAATCAAACATCCGAAGCAAATTAATTAGTGAAATAGCGATGGTATTAATTACATTGGAGGCCAACGATAAATTTGGCTAGTACTCGGGAGAGCGATTTAAATATTTTGGTATGAAATCGTAATTAATGTAAGTTCCCAAAATTAAATTAACAATAATTAAACTTTTGATTTTTTAATATTACAATTCTAATTGCACCAGCGACTTCGTGAACGCAAACTGTAATATTTAAAATCCAACCGCTGACACAGGTGCTGACACAACACCGGAAACGCCTGATGCTTATATGCAGGAACACCTTTAGAGTGCTTTATTTACTTGTTTTCATTCGATACCGATATTGTTGTGATTGTAAAAAAGTCGTCCCTCCCCCTTCTTTTTCCCCTATTATTAGACGTCATTTTTAAAAAATATACAGCCTATACAACTCTGCAAACTAAGACAATTCTAATGATATGTCATTCGTTACATTCTGTCAAGCCGTTTGGGCTGTAGCGCGTGGCAAAGAAAAGGACATACATACAAAAACCACACATACGAGTACATATATACACACAACATACATAAACATACGCTCGAAAAAGATTACCATCCTTCTGACGCAGTCCGGTATAAATATATTATGCATATATTAAATACTAGCTTTTACTTGAGGCTCCGTCCACTTCAGTCATTTATCACCAATTGTTACTGCATCGGTAGTTAGTGTAAGAATTCTTATTTTAAACGTGACACGTGCAATCAAACTGCTTATATAACCCTATAAGTTACTGGTTTTCAGTTACCTTTCGGTTTTCACTAAATCTGAATATTGATGATGAATGTCGTAAGTAAATATTTATTTTATAAACTAACTTCCCCTTGAATTTGAATTTCAAATCTTGATTCGATTAAACTCCTACGCGGTTGCTGTTGTATCGATATATCTATGCTTTATAGATTAGTAGAGCGGCTTTATTGTTGAATACGATTTATCTATACTAATATAATAATGAGGAAACCTTTGTATTTTTGGATTTTTTTTATAGTTTTGAAGTAGCAAACGTGTGTGCAGCCTACCTGATGGTAAGTGGCTACAGCCGCCCATGGACATTTGTAATCAACCCTAGGTAAGATGTAAGTCTCACCTAAGGTTAGCCACAGATACGTTGCTTACCCTTGAGGACAAAAATAGAATGCCTCGGAAAAGTATGTCTCCCTTACTCCCTTCAAACCAGAACACAACAGCGCATAACACTGCTGTTATGAGGCAGAAATAGGTGTGGCGGTGGTGCTTCCGGAGTGGAACCACAAAGGGTTCAATTCAAAAACTACTAAACCGATTTTAAAAATTCTTTCACTATTAGAATGCTACATTATACCAAAGTAACATAGCAATATTTATTACTAGAAAAAATAAGGGATCCTTGCTAAAACTTCAATTATGTGAACCAAGGTGTAAAAAATTGCTTAATAATCCTTTTCGTCGCGTACGCTGCAAAAACTATAGATGATAGAACAAAAAAATATTCTACAGTATTAGAGAGCATTTATAATATGTACAGAAAAGCTCGCGATAGTATATGTCCAACTATTGTAGTTATGTCACTATAACTACTTTTTACTTTTTAAAATTACATCTATATCTTCTTCTCCTATACTTATAATAAAAAAATCTGTAGAGAGGTCAATTCTGTACATGAAATATATATCCAAAATAACTATCAGGGGGTGATTAGGGATCGATACTGATGCCAAAAATGCAATCAGTAAAATTTTTGTCTGTCTGTCCGTCTGTCTGTCTGTAACCGTTATAGAAACAAAAACTAATTAATTAAATTAAATCTCCTTGAAATTATATAAATATATTCCACGACAGCATATTTCTATCGTTTATGGTTGACTCACAATAACACGTGTAACTCCTGATAGCTTAGCAGTTCGAAGCTTTCTGATTATATTTGTCTACTCTTATGTTTATAACACTCTCAGTCATCCCTAATTAAAAAAGTTAACATTATTAACTATTCCATAAAATAGAATCATAGAAATCGGTATAGAAACACCAAACTTATATATGAAATATGCTAATAGTAAGCCATCGCGCGTGAATACTGAATCATGCTATAAGGATTATTTTAGTGCGGCCGGTCGCGTACGTTCGAGAATCGGTCGCCGCGCTCGACGCGTCTCGCGGGCGAAGGTATAAAAAGGCGGGGTGTGTGTGCGAGCGCGGGCTTTCCTGGCTTGAGCTTAAGGCTCGCCATAAAACCTGGTGAAGCTGTTAAGGCCAGTAGGGCCAACAGCAACTACACAAACGCTAAAAAAAAAAAGCGCGAGCTTCATACAATTTTTGCCTGTTGATGCGAATAGACGTTCAGAGCGTTCGACCTTATTGACAGACAATACTTAATTGATATTAACAAACCGTGCTTATCAGCGCGACTTTTAGTCTTTGATTAAACCAATTGGACAACTATTAATAAAAACCCGACTTACACAATTATAAATACGAAATGTTGTGAGGATAGGTGGATGTTAGTTTTTCAATCACGTCAGAACGGCTGGATGGCATTGGATAAATATTGGTAGGATAGTTATGTTTCTGTTCATAACATGGCTCGGAAAGATTTTTTGCGCGACTACCACAGTCGTAGTCGCTTAAGGGTCTAAAAATGACATAGGCTACTTTTTATCTCGGAAAAATGCACAGGTGCGAAAACATGTATTTAAAAAGAATAAAATATTAAAATATTAAATATACTATTAAAGGTATAAAATTTCTGTTAATGTATGTCACGTTACATTTCTTTTAAAAGCGGGTGAAACCGCGGGCTCAGCTAGTTTAAAATAAAATAATGTAAAAAATAGCTACTAGCTACTTGTTGTCTGTAGTAGAATTCTTTGTTTTAAATTTCGAATATTGAAACAATTCGAGTCATGGACGTTAAAGTCGCGTATAATTCTTAAAATATGATATATAAATATGTACTGTTTAGATCAACAAAATTTTATTTACTGAAGCAATAAAATGTAACATCTATTTACATTTATGTGCAAATATATAAGTTGTAAAATGTAAAATAAGTTCAAGTAAAAAAAAAATATCCCATTGCGAATAAAGCACTTGAGCACATTAAATTAAAAAAAAGGTAATTTCAATTAAAATGTGTATGTTATATATAAAACTGGCCAAGTGCGCGTCGGATTAGCGCACGAAGGGTTCCATGCCATTATCTTTAAAAACGGCAAAAAAAAATGGAAAGGTGCGCAACCTGTTGTGTGCATCTTTTCCTTCTTCATGTGTCGCTTAGATGGCGCTGTTTACACGAATTGAATATTACTTCAAGTTTTCTCATCCGTCGCATAGATGGCGCTGTTTACAATAATTGAAACTTATTTAAATTTAACTTTATTACGTCTGTTTAGACAATCGTATTTTTTTTCCTTTCCACAACCTTTAAACTAGAACATAGCAGCGCTTAACACTGCTATTATTAGGTTGAAAAAGGTTTGTCGATAATATTGTCGAAGTCATTATGATTACAAGGGGTTAGGTTATAAATTTTATTAATGTATATGTATAATATGGATAAAAATCGATAATACTAAAATTCCCGTAATTTTAGTCAGCACAATTTTTATATATTTGGTATACCTACTTTTGTAGTAAAATTTTAATACATTACAAGCTGAGCCCCGCGGTTATACCCGTGTTTAAAAAATGTAACTTGACATATGTAGTTACATATAGCCGAAATTTTAAGACCTTATGCAATTATAACATTTTGGCATTGTTTCAAATATTACTGGTAGTAACAGCTGATGACATTAGCGGCAGTGACGGTGGCTGCGTGCGCGTATAGCGCGCGTGGTTTTATTTTTTTTGTGCGGAACCCTCATTACAAATTCGAAAATAGACGTATCAGCTATTCAACAGTGTAAGTCCCGTCAAAATCGGCCCAGCCGTTTCAGAAATTACCTAGAACAAACACATAGACAGACAGACAAAAATTTTAGTAATTCATGTTTTGTTATATTATGTTATGTTTTTATCTGTATCTGTATGTATGTATCTGTATTATGTATATGCTATTTTAGTATCGCTTATACCCTATATATCCATGTGTATTCAGTAAAAAGCTGTTATTTTTATATTACAGACACTTCAATTTTATTTATATGTATAGAGTATAGATTATATGATAAAGTAATTGGTCGAATTGATTCAGCGAAGGTCACGGAGCAAGCAATTTGCGCAATCTGCCGATAACAAAATGTTGCATAGCCGACGATGCCTTCGCTAATTCCTCTGGTGTTGCAAATGTCCATAGTGACTACCTTCCAACAGGTAACTCTTCTACCATATCGTTGTTAAATCATGCTGAAGAGTGTGTTTATTTTAAAGGAAAAGAAATAGCCACAACTAGTTAATGTTACTATCACAGGAAACTTTACACGCTACATTGATAAACACACAGTTGCCTTAGCTTTTCTTTCATTGCAACCGATTTCATAACAGGCCATTGCATAAACCTGTTAATTGTAACAAAGCATTATGACGGCATTGACGATGATAATCAACAAAACAGCCACCAAGTACTTTTACTTCTGAGTACGTTACTCCTTTACATAGTCGCCTTATTTACTGGCATGCTAGGAACTTTCCAACAAATTGACAAACAAATCATCTTCATTTATACCTTTCCGTTGCAAGTGTAACGTGAAATAACATTATGAAGATGATGATGAGCCCAGCAAACATTACGAAAGAGAGCCGAATACGTTTGAATTCTGTACCGGAAATTATTTTTCATAATCACTTTATTCTCATAGTAGTAAATTTCCGGACATGCGTATCCTATGCACTGCTATGCTTGTTCTATTTAACTTCTAATGGCCGAGCATACCGAGCGCACTAATTGTGCATTACAACCGGACTTTATCTGTTTGTATTCGCCGAGCAACATTTGGGTGGTTGTCTGCGTTTTGTATGGTCAGCGCTGTGCGTTTTGGTCCCAGTTCAATGTTATTTATTTCTAC
This sequence comes from Cecropterus lyciades, assembly GCA_002930495.1. Lineage (NCBI taxonomy): Eukaryota > Metazoa > Arthropoda > Insecta > Lepidoptera > Hesperiidae > Cecropterus > Cecropterus lyciades. The sequence goes on from MOOZ01000786.1 coordinate 203,011, forward strand.
TAGAGGTATTTAAATTCTAATGCGTAACGGCCCTGGTGGGCTATGAACTTATTCCAAACATTCATTCCAAAAGACTTAGGATTTAGTATGGATATATTTACAATGATGCACATAGTTTTGCCAATTTCCACACCATTTTATGCACAAGTAATTCAAATAGTTTTTAGTGTTAATTTCACTTAAATTGATAAGTAACGAGTATAGAATAAAAAAATGTGGATTGACTTTGGTGAACATTAATCCCTGGCTCTTATACGCATTGAAAGAGAAGATAAGTTTTTTTTGACTCTGCGAGTATAATCTTTCTTTTCTTGGATTTATTTATTTTGTTCTATGTGTTTTTCGTTCCAAGAAAAATATGCAATGCTACTCACATCTACTCAGATAGCATAGGCTATGCTATTTATCAACGAAGGGAAAATGTAATGCAAGCCACAATATTTCGCGTACTAACACGAGATCTGGACTCAAAAGGGGAGATGCTGGGAGACTTGACTGTGTAAACGGTGGCGGTGTATTGAAAGTGGCAAATTAAGGTATGGGTTTGTTAGAGCTGATCGATTTGTTACCTTAGTTGTGTTGCGGAATCGGTTTGCTAACTATGTTAAAACCCGTCAATGCCTTTAAGTGGCACGAGGTATTATTGTTAGTCAGCGAACCATTAACAGAGGGTTCGAAATACGCAGTTTACGAGCCCAAGAACCAAATGAAGGTTAGAACTCAATAGAAATTACCGAACTGCACAACTCCTGTTTGCTCGGGAACCGGTAATTTGTATACCCGATCAATGTAGTAAATATTGTTTATAGACGATTACGAGATTGATATTAGAGATTAATAACGAGACTTAAAACAATCAGTTATAATATTGGGTCTGTTATGGTGTGGGAAGAGTAATGAAATGGTGTGTTCGTAGGCTCGCACGGAGTTAGTCATTATAGATCGCAAAATAACAGGAGTTGCAGATACGTTTTAGAAGACCTTAAGATCATATAACATCCTTCAAGCACTTAATAAGTTGGGAACTTTCGTATCAACTTCAATGACATGATTCCCAAGGAACATGTGTGGAAAATCCTTAAAAAGTGCATACGTGAGCTTCTCAATCTGTGAGAAGAGCCAGAAATCCCACATGGTGACATAAAAAACATATTGAAAAGAATGCCTAAACGCTTTTAAGCTGTCATAGCAGCTCGTTATTAATTTAAAGTTTTATTGGTGTACGTATGTACTTGGGTTTTTAATTTTATTTATAATATTATTCATTGAACTGTTTACGTATCATAACAAACATCCAGAATCTGTAGGGTTATAATAATAATACATAGAATTTTTTCTACTAAATACGACCCTGGTCTCTGTGTTTCAACGTCCTACGCCTCTTTCTAAACCCTTGTCACCGGGTGAGTAGAGATGTTTCACCGTGAGTTCCTCGTCATTGTATGATATAAAAAAGTTATGACATGTTTTGTTACAATGTAATACATTACGTATAATGGTATGTATTTATTACATACAAATATTTATTTGTAAATATAACATAATGTGTATTTTTAAGAAAATGAAATCCACTTTATAGGCATACCCGTAATTATTAATATATTTATTACAAAAACTTACTACTAATTCGTTAGTGTAGACATAAAATTTAACATTATATAAATATTAATAATTTAATGGTCAATGTCATAAAATTACAATTATTACAAAATTAATTAATAAAGACATGATATACCTACTAAAAATATAAAATAATAATTATAATAACAACTATAAATGTCAATGACAACAATAATACTAATGTCACGAATATAAATTATTTTAACAATATAATCATTTGAATTTCACGCCTACCCTCCGGAGGAGTAACATAGAATGCCTCGCAAAAGTGTGTCTCCTTTACCACACCCTTCAAACCAGAACACAACATTTTAATATGTTACGGATAGTCTCGATGTAGGTAGGTAGTTTGTTTAGAAGTCACCAGTTTTGATGAAAGGCGAAGCAAACTTAGTATTTGGCTTTGTAGTTCCGTGAAATAATGCAAAATAAGCAATGATACATGTTCCCCAATTCCATACAACAAACGTGATTTTTTGCCGCCTTTTATAGATAGACTCTTCGTGCGTGAGTCCGACTCGCACTTGACCTATTTTTATCTTCAAAGCTTCTGTTTCCTTTCTTGTAATAATGATGGAAAATTAGAATCGCTCGTTATTTATAAAGAAAGCGGGTAACACCGTCCTACTTCAGATACAGTCAGATAAAAAATCAAGCGTGTACCTTGTTTATTTCTGCTTACTCGTTTACTTTTTAAAACAAAATTGGATTACGCGAAGCTGCATGTTACGAGCAATTAAGTTAAATACATATTTTGAATGTTTGTATACCAACAATATTATTATCACCAACAATATTTTTTAATCTGTCATCACGATCTTCGAGGTCATTTAACAGAACAATGCAGAAAAACTACTAGTACTACACTATATAAGACTAACTGAGCCCGCGGTTTCACCCGCGTTTAAA
>MOOZ01000786.1:269919-280840 GCA_002930495.1 Cecropterus lyciades
CGAAATATTAGTCAGAGGACTTTGGGAACACTAAAGTACCGCACTATGTGTCCTCTTAGCGCGCCGCTTTTCTTTCGCTTAGCTGGAATTATGTGTGAAAATTCGTTGACTATAAATACCGTTAGATAAGAATTGTTAAAAGAAAGTGTGAAATCATTAGGATGTTATACAAAAAGATCCCACAATGTGCCTGAACAAACAAACTAAAGACGGTAAAACTCGCTGCTAACTTAAGCGGCACCAATAGTTTATATTTCGACCCAATAGTATTGTTTTAGAGGAGCTAAGTTGTCGTTTAGTAGACATCTATTTATTTATTAGATATATTGAAGGTAGTAAGTAGGTTCTTCTTTTCTGTATAAAATTGATATTGACCACTTTATATCAGGTGAACTATTGAGTTCACTGATATTCGATTTGCTCATTACCTATTTGTATAAAAAAATATTATATTATGACACTTATACTATTTATTTTACTTATCATAGTAGATAGATATGCGATTATGCACCATTTAAATTATCGATACGAAATAATAGCAAAGCATCTGCGAATAATGTTCCTTACAGAGTACGAATTCTACAGAACTTACAACTTGCTCATGTGTCAATCCATAATTGCATCGATTGTTATAATTCAGTCTAATAAAATAGCAAAATTGAAACTTGGAAAATTTCTCATAAAATGTATCTTACTTTTAAAATACGCAATTATTAAAATATGTATTTTAGAAACTCACATTAGAGAAAAAATACAGAATATCAATTATATATCTTAAAATAAAATAGATTATACAATAAAAAAAAAAAACAATAAAAAACATCTGACGACCCGCGTGGCGGAGCGGTCACCATACCGGTCTGACACGCAGTGGGTCCCGGGTTCGATCCCCGGCCAGACAGAAATCTGAATGATGAGTTTAGGTTTCTGTTCTGGGTCTGGGTGTTTGTGTATTCGTCTTTGTGTGTCCACGGCACCCACGACACGGGAGAAAATCCTAGTGTGGGGCTATGAGTGTAGAAAGCGTGCGTGTATAGCGTGTATCTACGAAGATGCCAACTTAATTGCATTATATTCGAAAAATATCTTGAGGGATCTCTGTTTATAAATCTGTCTCATGAATTAAAAAATATTATTATAATAATCATAGTACAGTATTCTAAATGACAACCGTACAATTTTACTGCTTAGATATCATATCGCTTTTGTTTTACTACTTTAAACACTTAAATTCGTTAATTAAAACAGAATTATTACGAAACAACAGGCTCATCCTATTAAAATAACTAACTGAAAAACATAAAACACGTACCTACTACAATACAGAAATAAATATATTTAATCTGCTGTAAATATAAGTTTGTTACCACAGTAACTTATTATTATAATTTTATAATTTCACAATTATTTCACATTACGAACTTTATTTATTTAAACTTAATTCAAATACTTATAAAATTGTAACTCTATCTATCTCTAGGATTATCTGAAATTCTATTTAAATATAATGCTGTGTCTTTCCCTATAAGTGGAAAAGACCGGGAGACTGGAAATTATTATAGTGTATCCACGAGTCGTTGTTGTCGACGTTGCAAGTTCGGTATAAACTTAATAAAATGTAGGTGTATCTACGTATAATTCCTACCAAATATCTTCCCGAATTATAGCGTAACTCAACATTTTATAAGCACAAAATGGTGTACAGCGCTAATTATTTGAAACGTAATTCAATTGTCTACAAAGACAAAGGAGTTAATTTACGAACTAGAGTTTGCCTGAGGTGCATTTAAAATGACAGTTAGTCTCTTATAAACCGTGCTCGGAATTTATAACTGAGGACGTGGTTTGAGGCGTTCTCTATCTCTCACGCCAAATTTTAACTTGTACAACACGAAGTTAAGATACAAGGCGTTAAAGATTTTATTTATTTAGCCTATCTGTGAACTTACCTAGGTTATATCTAGGTAAGTTTACTTGTTAGGTACATATCATACCTATCTCTGTAGTTCCGGGATTAGAATAGGGCTACGGTATCCCCAGCCTGTCGTATGAGGCGACTAAAAGGGGCTTCCGGGGTTACGGGCGGCAAGAGTGGGAGCTCGAACCGTCCAGCCAGGCGACCCCGGAAAGGACGGCAGTATGTGTGGTCGCATACCGCCGTAAAGACCAGATGGTGCGATGGGCCCAGCCGCTTACCTGGATGGAGCCCGATGGGGCAACGCGCTCAGAAGACTCCGGTTGCGTTCCTTTGGTGATCCCGGAGTCCTCCACGCAGCGCTGAGGACGGCCACTGGGGTGGGTTTAGTACGGTAAAATCCCACATAACTTGGCGTCGCTCCCACGACGTCGAGTACCTTTTGACGGTTTCCCCCCTCAAAAACGAAAAAAAAGGTACATATCATACCACCCCTGTAGTTTAATAGATTTAAATAGGGCTACGGTATCCTCTCAAAAAGCATCTAAAAAGGGCTACCCACTTTTACCGTGTGCAACCCCGGTTGCGTGCCATAAAGTGTGAGATCGAACCGTCCATTCAAACGATCCAAGTAGGACAGCGGTATGTGTAGAGACAAACCGTTGTAAAGACCAAACGGTGAGCCTAACCCATCATCTGAGTGCATTAAAAAAAGGTTCCTACCATACATAAATCTCTATCCAATTCAACAGATACACTCAATTAATTTGAGTATAGGTCAATGCTACGCTTCACATGTTATCAGTCTAAGTTAGGTTCCTACATTTATAAACCTAGAACCATATGAGTATAATAAATATAATTTGCTTTAGCGTCCTTCATACCAGTCCTGAACTTAACCTGATATGCTGAGGTAATAGGTTTCAATACTCAAGCATCTTTAGATAAATTACATTTCATTCGTGTAATTTTAACTCAGATCTATGTTTGAGTTATAGTATATATAAGTTAGCTAGTTAATAAGCATGTGAAGCTTGTGCAATTGATTTAAATAATAGATTTGAATTAATTAATGGCTTTCCTATTAACCACTACGGGAAACTAGGACTACACTAACTATAACAATGACGGTTCTTCACAGTTTATACTACGCATATTTATCCAACTAATTAATATTGAGTTCCGATCGAGTGTTATTCCTCTGGTGAGTAATTGAGCTGTGTGACTCGAGAGTGGATGAGGCGAGCACTCATATATGTGAGTACCCTCAGAACTGTGCGTCCCGGAATTAATTTGGTGATCGCTTCAAGTGGCGCGGGTACGGTATTAACTTCGGAAGTTCGGATCAATTTAACTAACCAGAAATTTTACGTTTACTTTTTACTATTGTTTTTTTAGTAATATTTTATATAGCAGTTCTTGTTCTATTTTTAATTATAATGAAACTACTAACTAAATAAACTAAAAAAACCCACAAATACGTTTGAATTTAGTGTAATTATTTATAAAGTACACTGTTGTACTGAACACCCTAACCATGTTCTGTAAATGTAAATACTTACGTAGACAGTAGTTATGTAAGCGTGCCATATTACTAAAAACATCGTTTAAGCGCGAATTTAAGTATGCGAAGGAAACATATGCATACAACATTTTAATACTATATGTTTATTACGAGTTCATTAAAAATATAAGTGGTGTAAGACGAAAACCACCAAGTAAATCTTATTTACGTTTGGTCATGTAATTTTAATTTAACTTTTATTATGTTAATAGCGAGGCAGCTTTGTGATCAAAAGTCTTACTATTATATATTTCTATTATAAAATTGAAGTAGAAAACGAATACGCCAGGGCAGCTCGTTGCTCGCGAACGCGTCGGACCATTTCCGACACTTCGTCGGCCGCGACGGCTATGCGCTGCTCCCTCTTGGCGGCGTTGAGCCTTTGAGCTCCCCAGCGAGGCACAACTTTCACCGCCATCGCCAGGGAACTCCAGGTGTCTCCCATGTCACTCTCTGCTTCACTAGCCGCCGAGGTATTGGAGCGCATGAGCCGCCCGTGCTTATCCCTTCGCGGCTGCGAAGCTCTCGCCCCTCTCGATGCCTGCCGACCCGTCCTCGAAGTCGGCAACTTGGGGGCCGGCAGGCATTCCTCGTCTGAGGACTGACACACTGGACGTTTCCTCGCGGAAGAAGTCCCACACGACCGATTTTCGCCGCTCTCAGTATCCTTATTCACTACACCGCCAGACTCAGGCACTTCGTCTTGTTTTTTTTTGTTTACAGGCAAAGTTCTTCATTTTTGTTCCCACGAGTTTGGGGGATATAACCGGTCAACCAATGAGAGAGCTGTCCTCTCAGCTGTTGTGAGAGGCGGCCGCACGCCACGCACCTCAGCGTCCGGCCTTTGGGGGTTTTTTAGAGAGGTTTCTCCTCGCGGTCCGGGCAGTGAAGCCAAGGCCCCCGCTCCATCGAAGCCGCGAGACATGACTACGACATTTTGATGGTTTGCGGTTTTGGTGACGGTGGCACATGAAAGCCTACGTGACGGCAGGGTAAGTGCGCGCCACGCCCGTCACCCTTGACCCGGGCAAATACCCCAACGGTCAATGAGATGCAACTGCCGCCCGATACGGGACAGACGCAGCGCATCCCATCTACCTCATGTGGTGCCACTGCCGCCAGATACTGCACAGACGCAGAATACCACGATCAAACGACGGAGTAGCGCTGCCGCCCGATACGGGGTAGACACAGCGTACTTACGAGATGCGACTACCGCCCGATACGGGACAGACATAGTGCATCTCAACCGCCACTGAAGTGCTTTAGCTTCACCCACTGCTGAATTACAGTGGGCTACTGAGACCCCCCACCGCGACAAGGCGCACTCCAACTCGTGGGGGATTTTTGGCTAACCTAATGTAACCTTTTGTGGGGTTGATTTCAGATGTTCATGGGTTTCAGTAAAGCGAGCTACTTACCATCAGATGGACTGCATATTCGTTTTCTATTTCAATTTTATAATGGGAATATATAATAGTAAGACTTTTGATCACAAAGCTGCCTCGCTATTAACGTAATAAAAGTTAAATTAAAATTACATGACCAAACGTAAAATAAGATTTACTTGGTGGTCTTCTTGGTGGTTTCGTCTTACACCACTTATATTTTTAATGAACTCGTAAAAAACATATAGTATTAAAATGTTGTACGCATATGTTTCCTTCGCATACTTAAATTCGCACATTAAATTAAATGTAAGGTTAACGTAATTACTCTAAAAAATTACAAATATTCAGTTACAATGTTTAAGCTTAAGTTAAAAGTTGATCAAAACGATACAAGACATAAATTACTACTTGTGAAAAAATGAGACTGTTGTGTTAAAATGAGACATTCCGCGCAAAAATATAAAAAATAGATCCCATACAGAGTTTGAGAAAATATAAGCTTCGCAATTGTATTTGTCTGGGGTAAAGGGTTTCGTTGAGAGCAAGGGTGCGACATTAAGGGTACAATAATAGGAGTAGTGTCAGACTTCGTTACAGACTTTTCAGATTACACTGTATTCTGGAAAAATAATTGATGCTTGTTCGCGGGAATAGTGGGTACAATAACAAGCTGACGGATGGTCGGGGAATAATGATCCTTACTTATTTAGCACACGGGGTAAAAAGCGTTTTGGGAAGTTATTGTATGTGCTAATTGGTACCACTACCCGGGCACGACCTATGAAAATAAATTTATAGGTGTTTCCTCCTACTATTATTAAAAAAAAACGGTCATTATCTAAGAAAAACCCCAAAAATCACATTGGTTGTACGGGAGAAATATTAATATTATTTTGTTTTCAGTCAAATGATTTGTGAAAATTTTAACTGTCTGGCTATCACGGTTTATGAGCAGCGTAGTTACAGACAGACGGACAGCGGATCTTAGTAACAGGGTTCCGTTTTTCTCTTTGGGTACGGAACCCTAAAAATGTGTTTGTGTACTAAGGGTGAAGAAATTGTTAAATGTGTAACGGATAGGTAGATTTCATAACCTTATACCTATTCAGGCATTTATAAAGTTTATATATCTTTAACATATAAATACAAGTCACTTTGAGGTGACCCCTCACAATGTTTGTATTTCTATGTTAGAGAAAATACTTGACATGTAATTCAAAAATGTGTTCTTACAACATTTGTTACGTTGGCAAAATTTCAGTCCACACAGCGAGTCGTATCATATAATTAACATAATCATTTAAGCACTTCGAGATATTTACCTAAATCTATAAAATACCTACGATGGGCTTTATTTTAAATTTCAAACAATGCTCTTAATATAATATTATTCTTGTAACTCTTAGAAAATCTAATCAAAGTTATATCCAGCGTTATAGCTGTATCAAATTTTGCGATATAGCGAAAGGGACTTTGCGGAATTACTGACCCTCGAAGCGGCAACGTGTCGATAATATTTTGGACCCGAGTCTCCAGGGTCAGCAGTGACCTCTTATTATGATTGCAGTGATTTCCTTCGCACATTTAATATGTATCTGTGTAACACCTTTTTATATATATATTATATTTTGGGTATGATTGTGTTGGACAAGTTGAGAGTATTAAGAAAAAGAAATAAGGTCTATAGAAAAATATCTATAAGTTCTTGACTTATTCTTGATTTAACTGCAGTGGCACCATATTTATAGCAATTTTGGCCTTATAGCAATAGTATTAAGTGCTATTATTTTTACCAGTTCAAAGATTATGTCATGGCACAAAAACTATTTATATTATTGGGGCATTTCAATTTGATTCTCAGGGCTAGCAACGCGTTTGTCATTGACCTCAGTTTAAACTTCAACGGTATTTTGGAATTGATTACAAATGTTGATGAACAAATACTTGTTATTAGATGGTTGATGAACTGTATTCTCATTTGCTACTACAATTTTATTAAAATATATTATGTATGTTACACTGTACTGTATTGCATACGTTCTGTATCATCATAAGTTCATAGATATGTTGTACATAAGTGCGTAACGTGTTTTAATCAGTTGTTATTATAAAAAAATATTACGAAATCACATAAAGAAATATATGTACGACTTTCTGTGACTTACTAGTGCTCGGTTACCGTTTATTACTAGAGTTAGCAAAGTTATTAAATGTTCGAGCGGAGCGTGTCCGGCGAGCGTCGGTTTTAGTTAACGGACAAAACGGATTATGAAAGTTCGTTGTTCGAAACTGTGCAGTGAAATGTGTAGGTACCCACAAGCATTTGATGCTAACATAATACTGAAATAGATATGTGATAACAAAGTTTATCTATACTTTTACCGTTGTATGTTTTATAGAATTATTATGCCATTAATTACTAGGTACACTTATACAAGTATTACCTTCTAAGTACCTATGATGTAAGCCTTGGAAGTCGATTAAACTTATTATTTAAACACATGTTAAACTTTAAGTAAACAAGCGAAACAGATTCGATATTTATAATATTTTTTTTATCTTGTTATACATAATATAAACTAAAATAATAGTTTAAAAAACTAAATAAAGCGTGGAGTACTGGAAGTTTATTATCGTAAATATTTTATTGAAATAAATGTATATCGGTAAAAGAAGAGTCATAATAAAATATGTCGCCCCACACTTTATTACGATATTTTTTTCTTATCGCTCTATTTTTTTTTAATTTATCCATAAATATTTATATATCTATTATATAGTATTTGTATAGTATAACTATTTTTGAGTTTTTAGATTTTTAAGCTATTTTTTAAGTCTTATCAACGATAATTTTATTGTAGAGAAAATTTACTTTTATGTGATGGGCATCATATGTGAAAACAGCTTTTTTGTCGTTCCATGATTTATTTTGTAATCTAACCATTTCATCCAATGAATAACCATTGCATGGGATACTCCCGATCAACTTTGAGCAATCTAGTTCTTCTATCCAAAAACCACCCAGAGACCTTACGTAACTAAGGGCAAACAGCCGACAATCCATATAAATGAATAGGTGATCAACTGCACAGCCTCGCATTTTAGAAACAGTCATACTTCGTTAAAAATTAATTGAACCATTCTTCTTTTAGCAGTATCACAGCCCAATTTATACATTGATGTTTCCTTTTTATTCTTTGTTTTCCTTTTGTGTTTCTAATGAATTCTTAATTAACTTCTCATTAAATATTTCAGTACCCAGAATACATATGTATTAGTCATCCAAGCTTTTTGCTATTAAGAAGTAAAACTGCCAATGAACGTTTACAGGGCCACCCTATAGCATGTCTTAATTGTGACCGATCAGTGAGAAAAATAACGCATCATATTTTTTAATTTGGCACTGTTATTAAATTTTACTTTTGCTGCAACCTTTTCGTTAACTATGTATTTTTAATCACCACATTTAGATTCACAATTCAAACATTGTATTTTTTAACTAACTTGCTGGGTGAGGTCTGATCAACAATTACGTTATGATTAATCTCGACTAGAATCTAGTCAACCTTCAGGCAACATGCAGCATGAAGAAAATATACAGCATGACGATAACCATAGTAGCAGAAGGAACCCGCAATATTACCGGTTCTGTCGGAACTTCCTAACTTACCACCACTTATCTTGCAACCAACTTGTACAATACAAATTATAATCTGTGTTAGAATAATCTATACATATAAATAAAATTGAAGTGTCTGTTTGTAATAACAAAATAACAGCTTTTTACCAAATGCATATGAAAGTATATACGATACTGATAACAAAACAACAATCACTAAAATTTTTGTCTCCCTGTATGTCTGTCTGTTTGTTCTGGGTAATCTCTGAAACCGCTGGACCGATTTTGACAGGACTTTCACTGTTGGATAGCTCATATCATAAGGCGTAACTTAGGCTACTTTTATTTTTCAAAAATACTTCGTACAAAAATTAAAACCCTTAACATTACCCCTGTTTTTTCCAAAATTGTTGATAACTTAGCTTCAGCGAACTCGATTCTCATGAAACTTGGAGTGTACCTTTACTATTTAGAAAGGCATAATATGACAAAAAATTGACCTTCAACTCCTCAATCTTCATGATGCAAGGGTACTGCCTACCACAGTGGTAGTCGCTTAAGGGTCAGAAAATGACATAGGCTACTTTTTATCTCGGAAAAATGCACAGATGCGGGAAACATATATTTAAAAAGAATAAAATGGAGATTATAAAAGGTATAAAATTTCGGTTAATGTATGTCACGTTGCATTTCTTTTAAACGCGGGTGAAACCGCGGGCTCAGCTCGTTAAATAATAGATCTTTACCTATGAAATTTTCATGAAATAAATGAAGCGTATTTTTTTTATATTTTTTATTTCTTTTAATCAAAGTAATCACCCATACAATCAATGCATCTTTCCCAACGCATTGGTAGCTTATTGATGCCTTTCTTGAAGAAATTAGTTGGACGGGAGGCAACAAATTCTTCAAAGGCATTTTGTACTGCCTCCCGGGTATAGTTTGTTTTTTCCGCCAAGAAGTTATCCAAATTTTGGAAAAAGTAGCAGTCTGTTGGCGCAGAGTCTGGTGAGTACGCCAGATGACGGAGAATTTCCAACCCCAGCTCTTGTAGCTTGAAAAACGTCTGCTGTGCAGTATGAGGTCGCGCGTTGTCGTGCAGGAGCAGTGGAGCCGAACGATTGACAAAACCTGGTTGGAGACGTGCGAGCTTCTCCATCATTATGTTCAGTCCTTCACAGTACACATCTGCAGTAATGCTCATCCCGTTTGGTAAGAAGCTGTGATTTCAGAACGGAAGCGGGCAAATCAATAACGGGTGGTGCGTTAGGTTGTAGTGTTCGCTCCGTAAATGTCGTTGATGTTGCGTGCCGCTTGTGCCACTTTGTTGCCACGATGGTACTCATACTCCATAATTACTTGAATTTTTAGCGTATCCATGATAACGAAAAATGTTCGAATGTGATTAAAACAAAACACTTACTATTAAAAAAATTATTCATGTTTTTAAAATTAAATTAAATTTATCAGCAAAAAAAAAAAATTTTGATTTGTAATGACCAGTACGGCAGAACGGCAATTTCATAGGTAAAGACCTAATATTAAATAAACCCCCACGTATACATAAAAACACCTGACTTAATGGCTAGTGCTTAGCTTCCATAATCACATAGTTTAGAGTATGTAGAAAACTTATATAATCATTAAAATAATTAGAAATACTGTTAAATTAAACATGCGTAAAGCATAAGAAGCAAAAAAAAAATACCACTAAGCAAATTATTAAGTTACAGCTTTTTCCATGAAGTTTTTATGTAGCGTAGATTCGAATTCTGGACCCCCGAATTAAGAGTCAAAGTTTTGAACACTATTTTTTTATCTACCACAGTTAGAGAAAAATCTCATTATTGGTTGATATATTTCTTGTTCCTGCCCCTAAAAATAGCAAAACTTTTTGTCTAATTGTGCTGATTAAGTAGAAATTGGCATGCCTAAATGCAAAAAAAAATACAAAATTCCTACGTGTACGTGTACGTATAATTTTAGAAGTTAGGGAGAGCGCCATGCAGAAGTTGGCCTTGTCGTTTGTCCTTTCAATTCACTCCGACGTTTCAAAGTGGGTAAAAATCGCATTCCAAATTTCCGTTACAAACTTACAAAGTTACGACCGAAGCTAATAAAATCGTACTAAAAAAATCGACAAGTATATCGACAAACAATTCAAATATTCGATTTTGACTCACAATTGCAGCGGAGTTTATCTTTTACTGTTAATACTCGGCGTTTCAAAGGTCCCAAATATAATATTTTCAGACAGATGAATGAATATTCATAGTTATTGTCGTTTTAAATATGAACTTGTTGACAATTCTTTTTTTCCAGAGATTTCATAAACTATCGACGGCAACAATAATTTTAGTTAATAGTAGGTACATACTGTTTTAGAGGGTCGATATGTATATCGTTCTTATTAGGGCATGCAACTGACACTA
>MOOZ01000787.1:48116-62210 GCA_002930495.1 Cecropterus lyciades
ATTCTGTCATACATATTTTTTACAAAACTTTAACCGTTTACGCAGCGCATGCAGCGGAAGCTTTCATAAGAAAAAAAAACTCCGATTTTAAAACATTCTTCATTGGTGCTCCGCTCCTGCTAGTCTTAGCGTGATGATATATAGCCTATAACCTTCCTCGATAAATGGGCTATCTAACACCGAAAGAATTGTTCAAATAGGAGCAGTAGTTCCTGAGATTAGCGCATTCTAACAAACAAACAAACTCTTCAGCTTTATAATATTAGTATAGATTCACAAAAATATTTACCGCATCTTTATGATTTGCAGTATCTTTATACTTTTTTAATCATCAAAATTAGATTATGTTTTTATTTATTTATTATGTACATGGCTACTTCATCAATTTATACTTACTAAGTACTGATAACTGAGGTAGCCATTTGAATATTTTAATATTTTTTGGAACTCCTGGCAATGCATCAACATCCCATTTCAAAAGTACGTCGTACGGTATTTCGGAAAGCACATTTAGTATTATCAGTATAGTCTTCGGAGACAATAGAGATGGCTTTATGGTGTCACCAAAACTCACATAAACTACGCCATTTCTGGAGTTATTTAAAAATGACAGCCAATCCTGAAATACAATATAAATCTTACATTTATATTACAATTAGGTTAACCCGGTCACGCTTGACTGTGGCTTAGTTTGATATTTTTTGCAGAAATTTAGAAGTGAAACGGTGCAAAAAATCATTAAGTATTTATCAAGTTTTTTTGGACAATGTTGGGGTTTAGGACAATTGTTGTTAACAGCGCCATCTATGCGACAGATGAAAAAAGATGGAAAAAGGGAAAGGTTCAACAGTTCAACAGTTGCGCACCGAAAACATAACGGGTCATTCGATCACTAGATTTTACTCCTCATATTTTTCTCATACCAGGCGCCTTATATGAAAATCGATTCTTAAGGAGTAAACTTCAAAAATCTGATGCACTTAATTTTTACCTAACAGATGAAGTAGTGAATGAAACAAAAAAGCAGCCTAAATTGTGCACTCTGGTGCCTAAATCCTGTTAGCAGCTTACTTGACGTAATCGACTTACCTCTGACAACTCTTTCATGATTTTTGGTTGCATTCCTCCAATAAAGACGACATTTGGCGGCACTGGTTGATTTCCTGCCCATATTGGATTTACGTTCAAGAACAACATTTCCACGTTATTTTTTAATACGTTGAATGATGGAAAATCAGAACCAAAATTAGTATTTAAAATTGGTTGTACTTTGTGTTCAATTGATTGGAATGCTTCTTCTAATCGTTTATGTGTGTATAACATATTTACCTTTTCCCAAAAGGTAAGGTTGTGTACGCGATGACTCAAGCTTGAAGGATAAAAGAAGGGATGAGTGGGAGCACCCACAACACAATAATTATCCAACACGGCACCAATAGAACTGATTAATATCACAGGAACTTTAAAAACGTGAGACAAACTAAGAACAGATACAACATTTGCTTCTAGCAACATAAGGTCAAAGTCCGAATGCTTTTCGTTTATCAAATTATTCATTTCAACTGTATTCAATTGCTGCAGAAACATATGGTTTAATCCATTTAAGATCCATTTCACTTTGAACACAAGGTCCATCTTTTGATTTGATTCTATGATCCTGCTGTAATTTCGATAAATATTATACGATACATCATGAAGGTTTATTTCATTAATATTGTCTGATTCGTGTGTTTTTGGAAATGATAGCTCACTCGTAACTACGGTTATCTCATGACCACGATCGGCTAATTCTTGTATTAAAGTCCCATATACTTGTTGTTCACTTGTAAAAGGCACTGGAAAAACTGCTAAAATTTTCGCACCCCTTACTTCGTGTATTGTAGCAACGAGTAATAGCAGTAATAAGTGAAACATTGTCGTACACAAAATTCCTGCGATTTCGTTTGAGCAACAATGTATGACTGAGACATGACAAACTTAGTAGAAGGGATTACGCCTAACATTTTATTATTTATCGTTATCCACGATTTTGCCATAAATAATTATCATTACATTAAACGCGATAAAACTAAAAATAGTAAAGTACCTTTTTTTAATATTATGGAAGTAGCAAACGAGCATGCAGCCCACCGGTTGGTAAGTGGCTACTGCTGCCCGTGGACATCTGTAAATGTCAGCTGGAATTTCAATTTTATTTATTCATATACATTTATTTGGACTTACAAAGTTGGAGTACACGATAGTGAGGCTTATGCCATCCTAGCTGAACCACTCGTAGCTATGGGACATAAAAACAGTCGCCATCTTTAAATAGTGCAAGGTATCGAAATAAAAAGTAGTGTATAAGTTGACCAGATAAATAAGCTACATCGATGCAAAATTTCATGTAAATAGTACTAGTGGTTTTTGCGTGATTGAGTAACATTGAGACACACACCATCTCATTTTTATATATTTGTACAGATATATATTTAGACTTAATACTAAACTTGGAGTACTAGTTACTGAGACTTATCTCATATGATTATGGATTCCATGTAGGTACATGATTCAGTGATACTATAATATGACGTTGATTGTCAGTCCTAAATGCTTCAAAACGAGGTTCCATGTTAGCAGATTTGGTAACAAGACAATGCCATTCAAGCGCCATCAAGATTACGACTATCATTTAGACTATTAACTAATTGGAGCAAAGTAAAGGTGATAGAACGCTTTATCGGTTTACTCCGGCAGCACTGTCATATATATAGGATTGAATGGGGCAAATGCGAGTACCATAACTAGAATAACACATCTAATCAAAGACAACTTTTTAGTTATTACTACTACAAAAATTCTGATAACCGTGTACACAAACACCCAGACCCAGAACTGAAATCTAAATTCATCATTCAGATGTCTGTCTGGCCATTGTCTGGGGATCGAACCCGGAAACCACTGTGTCTCAGACCGGTATGGTAACGGCTCCGCCACGCATGTCGTCAAGTTAACAAAAGTTAGTAACAAAAGTTATTACTAATATCAGAAACTGGATTATTGTCTACACATCTCCAATTACTATTCAGTGGGGTAATTGAGCAGTGGGGCTAGACAAAGGTGCATTTAGCCTATTCACAATACTTCCTTGAATTCAGGTCAGACACTAATGAGATTTATCAGTAATAAGCCATTAATCACGTTGTTTGTGATAAAATAGGTTTATCCGTATAATCATTTGTATTATCCGGCCTTTCTAAAAACTTTGTGGAAACGGAATAAATAAGGACCCTTTAAATAAAATAACAATTTCTGGCCTCATTGCTCTGCACTATGATTTTCCTGTATGAACAGACCTAGAACAGAAATCTGTATTCATTATTTAGATGTAGGTCGGGCTGAAGATCGAACCCGGAACCCACTGTGTGAAAGACCGGTGTGATGAACGCTCTGCCACGTAAGCCTTCAGATCATCAGGTTAGCTGTAATTTTTTAAGTCCTCCCTGGGCACGGTCCTGTTCCAAAGACATGTGATAACCCGCTTGGCGGGCGGTCATATCGATCTGACATACAGACACTGCCAAGTTCAATAGGCTACGGCAAAATTGATATGTAATGCATGTAGCAACGCATCTGTGATTGACTTCACATAAGACACATGTTCAATATGAACTTGTTGCTTACAGATGTCCATGGGTGGCAGAGATTTTCCACCTGGGAGTCTGCATGTTCGTTTGCTACTTCAATCTCATAAAAAGACACTATTTTTATCCAACCCTGGAATCATCTATGTGTAGGAGAAGTACGGTATACACTGTACTACGTTAATTATATATCTGTTATAAAATATATTGAATACAATTCTTAATTATAAAGGCAAAATTTGTGTAGATGTATGTGTGTTACTCTTGCACGCAATAATTACTAGTCGGATTTCACTCAAATTTGGCACATCGATTAATAACTTTGTTAAAACTGTTGTTGTGGTAGAACTCTTTGTGGTTCTACTCCGGAAGCACTATCGCCACACTTATTTTTGCCTAATAACAACAGTGTTATGCGCTGCTGTGTTCTGCTGTGAAGGGTGTGGTAAGGGAGACATACTTTTCAGAGGTAGCAACACATACGTTGATTACTGTAGCTAAGGTGTGGTACGATGTTCAAGCTACTAAATTATGTGCGTGAGCGTGAGTAGCGGAAGCGAGAAGGAAAGTTCGAATAGTATACGAAGAATTTATTACACTGGAGGTACACACAAGGAAACAGTCAAAGCACACAGAATAAGAAGAACTGAAGGAGAAGAACGAAAGCAGAAAGTTTACTTGGCAAAGAGATAGCGTACGTAAAATGGCGATAACACTTATAATACGTAATTCGCGGGCGCGCATGCAAGCGGCGCGTACAGTGCGTAGGACAGCTATACAGCGAACTTGTATATATGCAGGATGTTGAGAAAACTCCGATAGCGTGATTCAGAATACGGTGACGTCATCTTTTGACGAGTAGCGGGAGGTCGCCTCAATTACAGATGTCCATGTGTGGTAGCATCCACTTACCATCAGGTGGACTGCATGCTCGTTTGATACTTCCATATTGTAAAATAAACGTAGATTAACACACGGGATACTCATTATCTTGGTAAATGTGTCAGACGCGCCGGGACCGCGGGAGAAAGCTCGTTATATATTTAAATGAGTGCTTATTAAAATATGAAGTGTGAAAGCAATTAGAAGGTAAACAATAATAACATTAGAAATTTTAACGATAACGACTCTTGGAACGGCATTATAAATATTTATTAAAGCATTCCAACTCTAAATTGAAAATGTATTTTAAATATGAGTTAATTTTAGTAGCAAATTTAAACATTAAATAATAAACTGAGAGAGAGAGAGTTCTGTTTTTATTGTTGTATCTTTATAATGTATTCATTTACAAGTATCTTTTGTTTAAAATTTGTTTTTATTTCTAAGAGATTGTTATTGTTTTCACTTCAATGTCATAATCAATCAATTGAAAAAAAATATACAATATACCATTACAAAAAAAAAATAATATACTAACTAAATGTATTTTAGAAAGTTTAAAATGCTAATAAGCATGCTATCAGAAAAACAGTATCTGGCGCAAAAGGAGGAGAACGGCGTATTTCCGTTAATCAAACCGGCGTTAATTAAGACGAACTTCTTCACATCTCCGATAACAGTTTCTATAGTTTCTTTAAGATAGGTTTCAGTATAATGATCGAACTTATTTCCTCAGAACATTTACTTAGGAAATAAACTGTTTTGCTATTATTTTATATATAAATTTTTTTAATCATTTCTGGCAGTAAATTTTAAAGGCACTACTGTTTATTTATTTATTTATTGTGCCAACAAAGACACTATTTCTAACTATAACATATTAAACAGACAGATATAAAAGGTAAATGCTATTCCAATTATAGGCAAAAATAGCATGCTTCAGAACCAGAGCTCTGCGTGCCTTACAAAAATTGTAATTAATGAAATAAAGTTAAATAAATTAATTAAATTAAAATTATAATGAATATATAAATTTTAAACTCAAAGATTAAATTAAATATAATTTGTAGACAACTGTTCTGCTATTTTTGCCGAATAACAACATTGTTAAGCGCTCATGGGGTTTGATTTGAAGAGTTTTATACGAGAGATAGATGGCAACGCATCTATGGCTGATTTCACGTAGCACTCCAACTCTATCTGGGGTCGGTTAAGGACGACTGTTGGCCGTATGTGATCACTTAGTTAGTGATCGCAGACTGTTCACAGTCATTCTGCCGTCAGCCACATAATTGTTTTAACAATAAAAATACTCCACCAGGCGAGTCGATAATGCGTCGCGAGCGGTCGTGCTAAAACAGAAAAGAGAACGTTCAGAAAACTTCGACAGCGTGTTCTAGAAGTATGTGACTTAGTAAATGTGAATTATGTTTCTTGTGATCATCTCTTAGCGAGTTGCAGAAAATCACTACACTCATTTGATGAAGAAAATTATGAACTGTGTATAAAATACCGTTGATGAGCCATATGGCGGCGACACCGGTCTCACAAGCAGATGGTTCCGGTTAAATTAAATAAATCATTTATGGATTTCATTTGTTGTATTTTATTCCTGTGTAAATAGAACTCTTGGTTAAAAATCCTCATAAAAAATAGACGAACCCTCTTAAAAAAAGTGTATTTTACTTTGATATCGTTGAAATAGCTAAAAGAATTTGGCAAATTACTACAATGCTTATCAATTATGACCTCAGAAAACGGTCAAGCGACTATTGTTAAGAAACATGAATAATATTAGAAACATTACGACGGAACAATGGACTAATTATTCTATTATCGTAAAACATGATGGGCTTGTACCGTTTATACTATCCTCATAATAATGGACATAGTTCAACCCTCATTAGGATGAATGGCGGTCTCTAGCCGTCATTTGTCACTTTTTTGATCAAACTATACAAATGTTTGTGTAATCAAAATACCAAACAAGTAGCCCATCAGAAGAAGTATCCATTATTATTTAGCGTCCACTGCTAGGTACGGATCTCTTTCTACAACTAGATAAAAAAAAATTATTTGTCCTCGAGAGGGAAACCTTCAAAAGATAATTGACGTCGTGGCAGCGACGCCAGTTATGTGGTATTTTTACCGCACTAAAATCCCCGTAGCCGACCTCGGACAGCCGCGTGTGAGATTACAGACAGCCTCAGTAACCAAGCCGGTTACTGAGGCTTATTTGTTCACAAGTTGTTTAGCAGGGATATCAAAATTATGATTTTACTCTTGATTTTCAATTTACATTCATACATTAATTTACAATTTCGATCCTATGATACAACATCTACCCCAAATAGACTATTCAGAAAACGATATTAAAATAACTTTTAAATCAATTCATTTTAAAATGAAGGGTAGAACTCTTTGTAGTTTAACTCTGGAACCGCCACTACCACAAGTACTTCTGTCTGAAGTGTGTGGTAAGGCATACAAACAACATCAACGCGTCTGTGTCTAAGCTCAGCTAAGACCTTATGGGGGGTTTATTACATAGTTTCATGCGCGGCCACTTACCATCAGTTAGACTGCATGCTCGTTTGCTACTTCTCATTTCTGCCTTTGATGCCTATGCCCATATTGAACTGTCACCAACAACTAACACTAATGTTGTGAGGCAGAAAGTTCTGGCTGTGATGCACCAATCTTACCTCTTCTAGATCTATCTAGTCGGGCTAAAATTTATGACGTAAAAAAATCTACCCAGTTGACAGAGATTAATTTGTTTAAGATCCAGAATACTTTAAGTACCGAGCCTAGTGGAGCAAGATATAATAAATGTTACATCCGTAGCGATACGTGTGTTGAGTAATTTTATCTATAGACAAAGCTGCCGGCTAACTATGCACATTTTTTAAGACTCCACGTAAACGAACATGCAGTCAATCTCATGATAACTGACTATTGTCGCCCATAGACATCTACCTATAGACTTAACCCCACGTAAGATTACAGTATTACTTGACTTTAGATATAGATGCGTACCTACCCCTGAGGACTAATTTGGAACTCCTCGAATATCTTCCTTTTATGCAGTATATCTCCCTTACTTTCCCTTTCTCCCTTCCGATCAGAAACCAGTAATGCATAACACTGCTGTTTCCAGGTAGAAATAGGTGTGTACTTATATACAGTATGCTGGTGCAGTCAAACTTCGTGCAGCGTAACGTCTATTTCTTCCGTTAAGCAGTGCTTGCGTTACGGTGCAAGGGTGTGCAGATATCGCATGTCTCAAATGTGTGGCGACCATGTTCTACATAAAACCTCTTTCTATACGGAGGTGGGAGGAGAGCTGAAAATTTACTTTCAACTTTCTCTTACGCGGGTAAGCAATGGCGCTTACCTGTTTTTTGGTAGGAAATCCTTCATGGGTGCCTCTCTACCGCGGAGGTAGCGGAGTGTATGTGCAGGAACGCTACCGTGCCTATAGACATCCTTTGCCGGTACCACGGGAACGCTAGTAGTCACCTTGAAGCTTGTTACTTTTGCGCAGGACACCCCCGTATCCTACGCCAATACCTCTGAACGACGCTATCATAACCTACTTGAATTAAACAGTTCTAGTTTCAGCGCTAAAGAAAGAAAAATGATTGCCAACAAAGTTACCTAAAAAGCGAGTTAGCTGGTAATTCTATTTCTTTTAAATGAAATAAATTGTTCTTATAAAAAATGGTTAGTTTACAAAGAACGCTGGTAACAGGTGCGAAGCGTGGTCCAGGTATAGCCGTGGATTATACACACGGACAAACAACTTGACAAGCATATTTACTATCATTTGCTCGTTGCTCATTATAGCTTCTTTAGAATCGTTATGATTAAACTCGATGAAACGAAAATGCGTCTTGAAAAAGAAACAAACAGCGAGAGTTTGAGATACATAGAGAGATAGACACAGTATTTTATTTTCTCGGTCGCGTCTTTGTGTGATGCTTAGTCGGATATATATATTTTTTTTATAATATGGATAGTAGCAAACGAGCATGCAGCCCACATGATGATAAGTGGTTACTGCCGCCCATGGACATCTGTAATCAACACAAGGTAAGATCAAATCTCACCTATGGTTAGCCACAGATGCGTTGCTGTATGTCTGTATGTCAGTATGTCTCCCTTACCACACTCTTCAAACCAGAACACAACAGCGCATAACACTGTTGTTATTAGGCAGAAATAGGTGTGACGGTGGTGCTTGACGTGGTGCGGAGTCGAACCACAAAGAGTTCTACCACCTTCAATAAATATTTATTATAAATTATTTCATTATTTATTTTCATTAAGTTTCACTCCTGCGATGTTTAAATTGCACATACGTATTTTGAGGTAGTGAATGAGTGTGCAGTTTTTTATCTAAGATTAAAGTAGTAAACGAGCTGTCTGTCCGCTGATGGTAAATTTTACTGCCACCCTAAGGACATCTGTACCTAACTATATAAAGGACTCGTCAATGGAGGGATTCTATTTATGCCAAACACAGATGCGTTGTCACTTTGAAGAATAATAATATGATGATCTCCTCATCGCCGGCATTTATACAATTCCATCGAAACGCAAGGATTGCTTTAAGATAGATATTGGTAAGGAGTAAGGGGTCTGGTTCTATTAGTATTTAAATGGATGTTAAGTTGACTTATGATCAGTTGTTGACTTCCTATTGTTGAAAGATTCCTTGCTACTGGTACTAAGTTAGATAGTCCAATCAAAAAAGACATTTCAAAAAATAAAAATTCCAATAGAGCTAAATTTTTGATCTTGAGTACACTAGTGCAAATAAAAAGAAGGAAGTAAAAATCGAAGAAGACATGACATGACTGTTTAAGTCAAATTGAAAGATTATAAATCAAATCCAAATGTTAACATAAATAAGAACTACAGTTGAAAATAAACACCTTTATAAATATCAATGTCACTAATCATTATGCATTAAATACAGTATTTTCCCAACATAATCCGCCATAACAGATCGTGTAATGGGCTTTCAGGAGAAACCACGTTATAAAATCGTCAAGTACACTTCTCTATTTTTCTGTCTAACTTTAATTTGACGTTAGACAGTTCTAACGTTACAAGAAGATACTTATACAAAAGTGTCTGCCAAAACATGGCATATCCTTTAAAACATAACACAGAACAGTCGTTGTGAAGCAGAAACAGTTGTGGCGGTAGAGTTCTACTATATTTTAGATCTGTGTATACTTTCGTGCAAATATTTCTCTATTTTTACTCTCTGTTGTATTTTGGGTATTTTTATGACGTAAAACTCTGTGTTTTTTTATTCTTTCTATAAATTCAGTTGCTTGTCTTCTAGATAATTTAGCTAGAGAACACGAAATCTGTTAATCGTTCTCAATGATTGTGTGTAGTGCATTCGCGTTGCCTAAGCTATCTTGCGAAGAAAATTTACTGGCTCGTTATTTTCTAGTGGCCTCTCTGACTCGAGAGAAATTTATCGTACGTTACGTTCAAATAGACAATCGTTGTCTCTTTCTAACCCACAAAGCCTACTCGAGTTGGAATGAAACAGCCTCAAAAATGTTAAAAAGTTATTAGGGGTTATTCGAACTTCTTGTACCATTTACACTGACATCGATTGCGTAAGTACTGATTGTGGAAGTTTTTATGTAAGCGTATAAGGAAAGGAGCATACAGTCTACTTTACGATAAGTGGTCACTGACTACCATCGACATCTGCATGAGCGTTTATGTAGACGATAATGGCTAATTATTAAAATAAGGTAGTAGTTCGATACCGGAATCACCTCAACCACACGTATTTCTACCTAATAACTGCAGTGTTATGAATTGCTGTGTTCTGGTGTGAAGGTCGTGGTAAGTATATCTTATACTTATCTGAGGCGTTCTAACTTTGTCCTCAGAGGTAGCAACGCATCTGTGGCTAACATTTAAGACTGATCTTATCTGGGGTTGATTACAGATGTCCATGGGCAGCAGCGCGTACTTATAATCAAGTGGTCTGCATGCTTATTTTCTACAGTCTGCAAAAAAAATTTAAACGTGAGACGTTTGCTTTTGACTAGTTTCGGAATATATTTATTCCTATCCCCCTCCCCCCCTAAGCATAAGCCGAAAAAAAAGAAAACAAAGACTGACCGACATTTTTTTCACCGACTTAATAACGTTATTGCTATGCTATGGATTTATTTAATTCTATCATAACTCGGCCTTGCCCGGTTATTTTTCCTTATTTATCGCACAGTTAATAAATCATTTTTGGGCCTTATTTGATGTTAGGGATGAGGCGTATTTCAAAATCCCTTATCAAGGTGTTATGATAAGCTATTTCTCCTTTCATTTTTTATTACGACTATAAGAGTACTGATATTTTGTACAACAAATTTAAAGTATCCTTTCATACCAACTTAGGCCATACAGTTAAAAAAAACAGAGCGACTTTAAGAGAAGTTTTAAGTTATTAAAGACAAATTAAATGCAATTTATCTGATGTCGAATCTACTAACACTACTTGCTCATGGTCACCTCCAACTAGTGATAGATTTGTTGATATTCCTGTAGATGGTGTTGAAACACTCATATAATTTTAAACGTATAGATTGACGTTTTTAACTTAAACAACAGTAGCGGTATGATTGTTTACTAACATCGTTTCTTCGACTCTAATTGTCGTTGACTAAAACGTGAGGCAGCCGATTCACGAAGACTATGTGTATGAAAGAAGTATTGTAAAAATTATTTTAAAGTTAAAAATAGAAACGGAGTCAACAGTGCTTTGAGTATTCACAAAAAATCCAAGATGGCACTAACCTAGAAACTTGAAAAATTCAGAGATAGATAAAATTTCAATACCCAAGAAATATACAACAACGGGCTACGGATTTCTCAGATGGCCTTTGTTCGTTTAATAAAGCAGAAATCTGAAGTTAACCATCTCATTAGCGGTGACTCGAATAGACAAAAAGGATTCTCGGGAAGCTTAAGGTAGATTTCGTAAAATATACTGTGGTGCATTTTCTCAAAATTCACCTGAAAAAATAAAGGACTAGATCTTTTACTTTTGTTTATAATATGGAAGTAGCAAATGATCATGCAGTCCACCTGATAGTAAATAGCCACTGCCGCCCAAAGACATCTAATCAACCGCAGATAAGATCAGAATTTTACCTAAGGTTAGCCAGATGCGTAGCTGCCCCTATGATTATATGATTATATTTATCCTTAACACACCCTTCACACCAGAACACAGCAATACATTATTAGGCACACAGCTATTACTAGGCAGAAATAGGCATTGCTACCAGAGTCGAAGCACATTTAAAAGAACCACTTTTAAATAATAGTGAGGTCGGACGTAAATGCATTACTTCCCCGGAGGACTAAGTTGAAATGCCTCGGATTTTTATGATTCTTTATTTTACAATTTAGATATAGCAAACGAGCATGTAGTCCACCTTATGGTAAGTGGTTACTGTCTTCTGTAAGTATTTTCATATATTAAAGTATATCTGAAGTCAATTACAGATGCGTTGCCCCGAAGACTAAGATAGTTGCCTCCTATAAAAGTGTGCCGGCAACCACACCCTTCCACCGAAATGCTAGAACTTCTAGCATGCTAGAAATAGGTGTGGCGGTGGTACCTCACTAGTCATACAGGCGGTGGTACCATACAAAGACGAATACACAAATACCCAGACCCAGAACAGAAACCTAAACTCATCATTCAGATTTCAGTCTGGCCGGGGATCGAACCCGGGACCCACTGCGTGTCTGACCGGTATGGTGACCGCTCCACCACGTGGGTCGTCGAAACTATCTTGCAAAATTCTCATACCACGCCCTTCAAACTAGAACACAATAGCGCTCAACACTGCTATTCAGCAAAAATAGGCGTGGCAGTGGTGACTCCAGAATTAAACCATACAAAGTTCCCACCTTTAAAATCTCATCATACCAACACGTTTCAAATTTAATCAAAATAAAATTTGATTTGAAACTATAATAAAACATTGATTGAAGTTGTAAATTTCCGTCGATAACAATTGAAGATATCCGAACGATTTCATTTTATTTTGCGTTAAATTTTATATCTTTTAGAGCTTTGTTCATCGTAAATCTTATACGTCTTACTAGTAATATAACTAGCTGAGCCCTGCGGTTATACCCGCCTTTAAAATGTGTAACTTAACATAGTTTCACATCGCCGAAATTTTAGACCTTATGCAATTTTTACATTCTTTCATTGTTCCAGACTGTACTGATAGCAACTAACATTAATGGCAGTGACGGTGACTGCGTGCGCGTAGAGCGCGCGCGGTTCCTTAGTTCCTTATTTTTTGTGCGGAACCCTTATTACATTTTCTAAAATAGAAGTAGCCTAAATTACGTCTTATGACATTAGCTATGCAACAGTGATAGTCCCGTTAAAATCGGTCCAACAGTTGCAGAGATTACCCTCAACAAACAGACAGACAAAGATTTTAGTTATTGTGGTTTTGTTATCAGTATCGTATATACTTCCATATGCATTTGGTAAAAAACTGTTACGTTGATATTACAAACAGACATTTAAATTTCACTCATATGTATACTTCACAAAACCAAAAATAGACACGCACCATACACTCACACCAACAAATTTATAGATACAGAAGTTTTAGAGGATGCCTGATGATTTTGCTGAAATTTGCACACTGATAGATTTTGGCCTGGATCAACACATAGAATACTTTTTACCAAGGTACGTGACCCAAGCGGGCAGATGTAGAGGGACAAATGTCATTACAAATGTCTATTTTACAGGTTATATAAAACAGATTTATTATATTCAATACAAAAATCTTCAAGAATACAGACTCATATCATTTATGTTTCTCATTTGTGATATTGGATTTACATTAATTGACATGTTAAGAGCAATTAAGGATTAAGAAAACATTTCAAAAATAGATTTAACATAAGTATTATTGGGCTCAGAATAATGTTCTCTTTTTGCGGATTTCGTAAGTTATAACATATTAACACATTTAAAGCAACTTAAGGCACCGTACTCGGTCAAATAACCCAGGAAATGATCTGAGGCTATCATAGATGCGTTGCCATTTACAGACTAATATGGTCGCCTAATATGGTATCTTGAAAGTGGTAGAACTCTTTGTGGTTCGACTCCGGAAGCACCAACGCCACACCTATTTCTGCCTAATAACAGCAGTGTTATGCACTGTTGTGTTCTAGTCTGAAGGGTGTGGTAAGGGAGACATACTTTTCAGGGGCATTCCATCTTAGTCCTCAGGGGTAGCAACGCATCTGTGGCTAACCTTAGGTTAGATTTTGATCTTACCTAGGATTGATTACAGATGTCCATGGGCGGCAGTAGCCACTCACCATCAGGAGGGCTGCATGCTCGTTTGCTACTTCCATACTATAAATATATATCTATACTAATATTATAAAGCTGAAGAGTTTGTTTGTTTGTTTGAAAGCGCTAATCTCAGGAACTACTGGTCCGATTTGAAAAATTCTTTCGCTGTTAGATAGCCCATTTATCGAGGAAGGCTATAGGCTA
>MOOZ01000787.1:174968-187450 GCA_002930495.1 Cecropterus lyciades
TTTTTTTTCTCCAGGGGGAAACCTTCAAAAGGTACCCGACGCCGTTGGAGCGACGCCAGATAAAGATCCGGAGTCTTTTGAGTGTATTGCCCCATCAGGCTCCATTCCAGTGACCACACATACCGCCGACCTTCCCGGGGACACCTGGCTGGGCGGTTCGAGCTCCCACTTTGGCTAACCGCAACCCTGGAAGTCCCCTTTTAGTCGCCTCTTATAACAGGCAGAGGATATCGTAGCCCTATTCAGATCCAGGAACTATACTACGCCTTGGAAGACCTTGAATATCTGAGAAATGTGTGAAAGAAACGTGGAGAGGAAAAGCCAAATTGCGTAAGGAAATAAGGAATAAACGCTAAATTGCTTTCTATCTCCGTATGACCAAATAAATCATATTGACTTGAAGCGAAAACATTCCAAGGCTATGCATTGACAAGTCAAATAAAGAGTAGTGTAAGCTTTAAAACTACTGTATCCTTAATAATTGTTATTATTAAGGATACAGTGAAGTGATTTTGATTTGATTTGCAGCTTTTATTGCCACGTAAAAAGTGAAAAAAACAAAAGAAATATTTTATACATACAAAAAATACACCCGCTGAATTCTTGCCGCATTTTCTCAATTGAAGTTGGGTTCCGATCCGATGATTCTGCAAAAATATGTTGTAACTTACAATTCGTAACAGCTCCCGTAGGCTTATAAATATTTATATTATCTATTATTAATTTATTATAGATAAATTATTCGTTATACTTGTAAAGGTCTAATAACTCTAACTCGTTTTATTTCCATTGCAGCGGCACTACCGTCCACTAAGCACTACTAGATTCTATTACAAGTTATTTAAGAAACTTGTTGGATAGTAGAAAAGCATAAGATTATCAAAAAGTACAAAAGGAACAAATCTAAATCACATAATCACAGGTCAAAAATCCAACATAATTGTGTGCTTAACAAAAATACATATATTATTTTAATAAGGACACATAAAGACGAATGCACAAACACCAGACCCAGAACAGAATTCATAATCATCATTCAGATGTCCGTCTGGCCGGGGATCGAACCCGGATCGCATGGTGACCGCTCCGCTACGCGGGTCGTCGCTAAACAAGGCAATATAATAAATTTACGTAATGTACGTTTTCCTCAATAATTAATGAATGCGAATTAATAGCTTGCAATAAATTGTACCCATTATAAAAGACAGTAAAACAAAGACAAATATAAATAATGGGACCAATAAGGACACTGGAAAGCAATACATATAAATGTAGAAACATGCGCTTAGTCCACAAAAATCCATTGTAAAGATCCATTGATGAAGATGTTTTTATATGTTTGTTTTTATTTGAAATGGATTTTCAGACACTCGTTAGTTCCAAAAAATCCACTATGGATAAAATCATAGATCGAGGATGAAAGTGGACACAAAGTGCAAAAAGATCCATCAATGGATCTTTACAATGGATTTTTGTAGACAGAGCGGAAACAAAGATATGTATTTCTATATTTGTCTAAGAGCATTTTATAGTTCATTTCTGTGAATGATAGGCATAAAATAGTACAGAAAATAATCTCTAAGTCAATCGTCCACTGTAACAATCTTCGAGACCAAACGGTCACCATACGTCGTGACGTATATTCTGTTCTGCAGCTAGGTAAAGATAGTTCAATTGAAATGTGCGAGCGACCCTATTTGTGGGTAAACCTAAAAGTTGTACATACACAGTGACTTTGTGTGCGTTACAAGAGGTACAGTTGGATACAAATGCAGTTATTTACGGTTTATATACAGGTTCTTAGGAGTCCGGGTTCTTATAGCTATTAGCTCAATTTCGTTTCTGAAGGTACATAAAACCCCCCGGTGGACGTCCTCGGCGCTGCGAAGAGGACTCCGGGATCTCCAGAGGAACACAACCGGAGTCCTCTGAGCACATTGCCCCATCGGGCTCCACCCAGGTGAGCGGTCCACCGCATCGTGTGGTCTTTACGACGGTATGCGACCACACATACCGCCGTCCTTTCCGGGGTCATCTGGCTGGACGATTCGAGCTCCCACTCTTGCCACCCGCAACCCCGAAAACCCCCTTTTAGTCGCCTCTTACGATAGGCAGAGGATACCGTAGCCCTATTCTGAACCCGGAACTACAAGGATGACCACTATTTCTGCCTAATAACAATAGTGTTAAGCGCTGCTGTGTTTTAATCTGAAGGGTGTGATAAGGCAGATGTCTCCAGAAGGACTACGATGGAATGCCTCAGATAAATATGTACTTATCCGAGGCATTCTATCTTAGTCCTCTGGAGTAGCAACGCATCTGTGGCCAACCTCAGGTATTACAGCGATCTTATCTGGGATTGATTTAAGATGCTCATGGGCGGCAGTAGCCAACTTATCCTCAGGTGGATTGCAAGTTCGTTTGGTACATCAATATAATAACGAAAACAACTAAAGATATTATGGATAACGAATTCGCATAACCAATTTCTTCTATTATGATACTAGATCATATTTTTTCCGCAAACTGCGAAACAAGCAATTTCCGGTATAAAACGTGCATTATTTTCCATTTTTGGTTCATGTGCATATTATTTTTGCCTTACTTTATGGCTTGTCGTAATAAATTGGCTCAGGCTCATTAGATCCCATATATACCCGTGTATCGCAATTTGTCGTCATGTTCACCAGGTCGCTGGCCATTCGCCAATGGCTAACCTTAATAAACCTACTTTTATAATAATTAAACTATCAAAGGCAACATTTGGTTTGTATTTTTTTGTTTTATCTAGATTGATAAACATGGAGTAAGAACTAAAAGTTTTAATAAAAATAAAACAAATTGTATTAAAATAATCATAAATATCGTCAGACATCTAAAAACAAAATATATATTATGATATCAACATATTATTAAAATAAAGCTAAAAGTAATTTAAGTCTTGAAATAAAGACTAACATTAACGAAATTAAAGAAGAACTTTAAGACCTTAAGACTATTACCGAAAAAACAGAAAGCCAAGAAATTAATTCAAAGGTATCCGAATACTTGTTACGGAAAGATGATAATATAGTTTAAACTAAGGGCTAAAAATAATACATTTAATCATGATCATCTTGGAAGTAATTTTTAAATTGTACCTAAACCATATAGCCCGACATAAAACTTTAAGACTTACCGGAAAAACAGAAAACTAAGAAATTGATTAAAGGTTTTCGAGTACTTGTTACGGAAAGTTAAAAGTATATTATTCGCTGGGGCCAAAAATAAATGATTTAATCATGAGCATTTTGGAAATATTTCTTAAATCGTACCTGAACTATATATATTGCAAATAGACTTCAAGACAATTACCAAAATCGTAGCCTTCAAAGGAATTCACAGACTTATTACAGTTCTTACGCAGTTCTTAGACTTATTAGATTTCACCCTCATTAAAAAAATAATAATATGTATATATTGATGAATATTAATATGTGCTGGTGTAGTACATAGTACATAGTTCAGAATTCATTCAACCTAATCCTAAGCCATAACATAAGCTGTTCTTCTGCATCATGAGGGTTAAGGAATTCAAAGTAAATTTTTTCATCATATGCCTCGTTTAGGAATATATTAAAATGTTAACAATAAATACCAAACTTATATGGTTTAAGCAAGCATAATTAAGCACCTACATTATCAAGGTTAAAGAGTTGAAGGACAAATTTAAATAGTATGTCTCTGCTCAATAAACTTAATATATATATATATACGTAAGAACAATGTAGCTAACATCTGTGGAAGGCAGTACCGCTCGATGAACTCCGAGGAGTTGAAGATGAAGTTTTTATCAATCGTCTCTTCTTAAGATTTCTCTTATATATACGTAAGCAACAAATGTCTAACTTCTGCGGTTAAGGCGTTGGGCATCAATGCATCATAAAGTTTAAGCGGTTGAAGGTCAAAATTTTCATCTTATATTTCTGCTTAGTAATCTTATTACATATTTGTAAACACCAAATAGTCAGTTTCTATGATTTAAGTATTTAATATCCCTGCATCCTAAACATTGAGAAGTTGAAAGTCAACAGTAAAAAGGTTCTATAGCATGTCTCAACTTAGCTATTTGATTATATATCGGTAAGTTTTAAATGGTCAGTTTCTATGGTTTAGGCATTTAGTACCCCTGCATCATCAGCGTCGAGGAGTTGAATGTCAATTCTTTCAAAATATGTGTTAATTTAGCAGTCTTATAAATAAACAAAAAAAATAGTTTATTGATCACAATTTTGTCGTAACAACACATAGAAAGGGTCCCTGTACTGGGTGAACCCGTATTACTGGGTGCCCCGCTCTAAATCTCCTAGGGCATAGTTACAGATTACAACAGGTATGTATTAATATAATATATATATATTATATTAAGATTACAAAAATAAACAAAGAAAAACAAATTTTATAGAAAAAATATGTATGTGTGTGTGTGTGTGTGTGAGAGAGAGAGAGAGTGTGTGTGTGTGTGTTTGTGTGTGTATGTCTAGTTAATTAATTGTTCGGTTTTACTATATGTTGAGTATGCTATTTAAGTAGTTATAAAGATTTCTGGATTGTAAGGAGAATTGTTTCTGTCTAAATTTGGGTTTTATCTTCTGTGCGATAAAGATAGCATGTTTCCTACATTTATGTGTCAATTTGGCGGGAGGTAAGTAATTCAAGGGAGTTATAAAGTTCGAATGTTGGGTTACGGATAGGTTTGAAAAACATAACTTTTAGTAATGCTCTCTGAGCTCTTTCTAATATAATTAAACGTGATTTAGCAGCACCACCCCAAACAGGTATGCAATAGCTGATAATTGATTGTGCTAGTGCTTTGTAAGTCATAAACATACCGCTTTGTAAGTTGTAAGGATATTTTTGGTGGCAACTTGCCTAATTTTTTTGAAAATCCAAATTACTTTTCTAACTCTATTGGCAATACTATTAATTTGAAGGTTCCAAGTGAGATGTAGGTCGATGAACACTTCTAAATATTTTATATTGTCAGATTGAGTTATTGAGTTACACGAGCAAGTATTTAAATTTTGGTTTGGGCAACTGTGTGCAACTAAGGAAAAATTAGAAGAAGGACGTGATATGAGGATATGATCTTATGATATATCCATAAGCACCAAACAGCCAACTCTTTTAGGGTTGAAGTACCCTTACATCATCAGGGTTGAGGGATTGAAGGTCAAAGTTTCATGTTATATTTTTGCTTGATTATTAAGCATGATTATTACATATCCGTTAGCACAAAATGTATACCTGCATCATCAGGGTTGAAGAGTCGAAGGTCAAATTTTTATCCTACGTCTGTAATCTGTAATCTTATTAAACATACGTAAGCTCCAAATGAATAGTTCTTATAGTTTAAGCATTTAGTATTATCATGGTTGAAGAGTTGAAGGTCCAATTTAACGTATCATGCCTCTGCTTTGCAATCTTATTATATACTAGCTGAGCCCATGGTTTCACCCGCATTTCAAAGAAATGTAACGTGACATACATTAACCGATAAACCTTTAATAATCTCTATTTTATTTTTTTACCGGTACCGCCGCCGTACCTTATGCCGGCACCGCCGCAAATGCTACGTCTCGCAATTTTTAAATCTGTAATATCTTCGAAAATAAGCATTTAAATCATATACTGTAAAGGGCCATATAGATCTAAATTAAATCAACAATGTATTTAAGGTATTTAATTGGATAAGAATTACTGCTGTATTGGTTAAAATCGCGTCGGAAATAAGCCATTATTTGTCGTAAAAAGTAAATGACAAAAAAAAATGTTATTGTGGGATGCCCATAAGAGATAGACATATACCATCGCGGAGTTTTCTGTAGACCTTTTCAATGTGTACAAAACTTAGTACATTATTTTGATAAATCTCGTAGGGTTCAGCCTGCGTTTGCAATGTAAGCGGAAAAAATGTAATTATTTACGACATCACATTAGAAACCTTAAAAATAACAGTATTTTTCCACTATTTAATGAATGTTATTATACATATGAACCTTCCGCTTCAATCAGTCTATCTATTAAAAAAAACCGCATCAAAATCATTTGCGTAGTTTTAAAGATTTAAGCATACAAAGGAATATAGGGACAGAGAAAGCGACGTTGTTTTATACTATGTAGTGATCCATAAACACCAAATGGGCAACATTTATGGTTTTGGGCCTGCAGTATCCTGCATCATCAGGATTGAGGATTAAAAGGTCACATTTTTCATCATATCATATTATTTTAGATAAAAATGGGTTACTCCAAGTTTCATTAGAATCAGGTTGAGCTTCATGTTTTTATCTTTAACAATGACAAAGTTTCATACAAACTGCCATCCCTTATTTTAACTTCATCCCCATTTTCGCGGTAAAAGTTTCCAAAGGTCAACTCTATCTCTGTACCAAATTTCATTAAATTCGACAGCAGACAGACAGGGAGATAAACAGACAGACAGATAGACAAACAGACAGATAGTCAGATAGACAGACTGTCAGACATATAGACAGAGTTACTTTCGCATTTATAATATTATAAGTAGGGATAGTTGGTATGAAAGTAGGAATAATACACACATAATCGACGAAAAAAAAATACAACATAAGAAATCTTTAATACAATAATTTTATGATCGTAATTAATATTTACAATTCTTTTAACCTTCTTTCAAAAAAGGAAGAGGAAATTCGATTGAGAAAATTCGACTGTTTTTTTTTATTTGTGTTTGAATCTTCGCTACTTTCGACTGGGTAAACCGATTTTGAATTTTTTTTTATTTCGAAGCTGGTGGTTCCTTTAGGGCCCCATTTTCATTTGGTAAAATTTTGTACATAGTACATAGTTCTGAAGTCGGCGCTCAAACACTTGTAGGACATAGATTCGTCGTTGTAATTTAACAAAATATGTTGAGCGCCGACTCTGGGAATATGTACTGTGTATGTTCGAAACCAACATATATTATATATATATTTTTTTGTTTTTTTTTTGTGATATAGAAGTCGGTTTCTATTTTTTGTTGAAAAAATAATAATAATTAACAACTAACCTAAAAATCTACAATGTTTTTAATGTTTAAATTACCTTTTTTTTGTGACGGGGGGGAAACCTTCAAAAGGTACACTGAAGCCTTAGGAGAGACTTCGGGTTATGTGGGATTTTTACCCACTAAAACCCCCTCGGTGGCCTTCCTCAGCGCTTGCAGGGAACTCCGGGATCTCCTGTGGAACGCACCGGTGCATGTTTAAATTACCTGCTAACTCAAAAAATATATTACACTTTTTAAAACATCTTTACCAGGTGGTATAATCAGTGTAGTTCGACCGGGCAGGTACCACCGCCACGCCTATTTCTATCGTGAAGCAAGTTCATGCGTTTCGGTGGTAGAGTGTGGTTGGCGGTTCGCTTTTATATGAGGCGACCATTTAGTCCTCTGGAGTAGCAACGCACGACTGACTTCAGATAGATTTACTGTACCTACTATATGAAGTTGCTTACTTGATGTCCAAAGGCGGCAATGGTCACTTACCATCCAGATGGACTGCATGTTCGTTTGCTACTTCAATGTTATAAAAAATAGCAACCTACCAAAATATTCATTATTTAAAAAAAATACTGACAGAATTCGGCTCGCGTTATATACACGCGTGGCCGCGTCCGAAAACGTCCAACCTTAACTGAACCCTATTTAATATGATTAATCATATTGGAAATTCTAAACAGATACTTATTAACAATTTTATCGAACAAAACAAATTCATCGTAATGTTTAAATTGACAGAACTTTTTTATTTATAAACCGATTCATATAAAACAACTACAACACACAATGTTAAGTGAAGCTTATTACAATACATCAGTGAAAGTCCCATTCAAATCGAATCAGCCATTCTTGAGATTAGCGTGCACAAACCCACAGACAAACAGATAAACAGACAAACAGAAAAGAAAAATAAAAATCATGTTTTTGGGTTCT
This sequence comes from Cecropterus lyciades, assembly GCA_002930495.1. NCBI lineage: Eukaryota > Metazoa > Arthropoda > Insecta > Lepidoptera > Hesperiidae > Cecropterus > Cecropterus lyciades. The sequence goes on from MOOZ01000787.1 coordinate 182,968, forward strand.
ATTCGTCGATAAAGACTCCTTAAAACGGTTTTCTCCTAAATATCTTCCATGTACAGGAATCGATCACCTACAGATTTATTATATGTACAGATTAGAATGTATATTACAAACATGGCCTAAAAATAAATCAGTTAATTATGAATTTGTTTGAAGTACTTCGTAAATCACTTCTGAGTAAAATAGACTGCAAATAGACTTCAAGACAAGTACCATAAAAGTAGAAAGGAAAGATATTAATTCAAAGGTTTATTAAGTCTTGTTACGGAAAGTTAAAGCTATATTATAAACTGGGGCTCAAAATAAATCAGTTAAGGCTCATGGCCGCCCACCGAGGTGTGTCGCATTAGTCAATATGTTTACTAACGCCAGTTGGCTGCCTGCCAACATGAGGAAAATTTTCTGTATGTCTCAGATATCATTGACCTTGGAAACATTGAGTAAGCTTAAGGATCGTCATTTTGAAGTCTGGATAAACTAACATGACACTTTTCTGTGGTATGGTTAAGTTAATTATTAGTTTAGAGTGAAATAAACTATTCTATGGCATAAATACATTATGATAGTGATTTTATTCAATGACAAAAAGTTTAATAACACATAATATTTTTAAAAGATTTCAAACAAGACGAGGTCCTTGTCTTTTTTGTGTTACGTAAACTCAGCGCTCATATTGACAACCCGCGTGGCGGAGCGGTCACCATACCGGTCTGACACGCAGTGGGTCCCGGGTTCGATCCCCGGTCAGACAGAAATTTAAATGATGAGTTTAGGTTTCTGTTCTGGGTCTGGGTGTTTGTGTATTCGTTATTGTGTGTCCATGGCACCCACGACACAGGAGGAAATCCTACTGTGGGGCTATGAGTGTAGAAAGCGTGTGTTTTAAATGAAAAAAAATATGTATATATATATATATTGGACACATTTTCCTCGTCGTGATCCAGTGCAATATATTAAAATGAGCGCCGAGATCGAAAATATGTACCTACTAAGGTGATTTTTTTCTGTAGTATAGAAGTTGGTTGCATTTTTACAAAATAATAATAATAATAATAATTCATTTATTGCATTATTACAGTTATAATAGTAATTACGTTTTATTAAAATTCCTCTGTAATATACCAATTAGAGATGTGTAAATTAAAATTCATAGTACAATTAATAATCATGAAAACATTTAACATTTATTATTTCAATTTAATTATCTCGATAAATTATAATAACAGTTAAAATTAAAAGTATTATAAATAAATAAAGTCAGATAATGATCACTTTAACTCGATGTCAGATAAAAATTAAGATAGACGCTTAAAACAAACTTAATTAGTTTAATTATGCGGTCTAGATTATTTTTTCGAAATGCAAGTAATGACAAAACTTGAGTACTTAAGTCTTATTGCAGACATTAATTCAACTCTACATTTCAGTTACTGACAGATTAATTAAAGCGTCATCAGGGCTACGTTCATGAATACTAGATCTCTGGCAATTTCAGATCATTCTCTAGATTTAATTCAACTGTATAACGCTCGCTGTTGTACTCATAATAGAAAAAATCTACATTCATAGCCCCAAATTAGGATTTTATCCTGCATCGTGGGTACCATGGACACACATCCAGGCTCAGAACTGAATCTAAGCTCAGATGTCTGTCTGGCCGAGGATCAAACCCGGAACCCACGGCATGTCAGACCGGAATGATGACCGCTCCGCCACGCGGGTCGTCAAAATTATAAAGCTTATCCAGACTATCAGTAAAAGTGGTCGTCGGCAACCCATTGCTGTCCCACTGCTAGTTACGAATCTCCCAGCAGAATGAAAGACTCTTAGGCTATAGTTTACCACACTGACCAAAAACAAATGACTTTGAGAATTTTAAAAGAACTTTCAGGTGTCTAGGCTTTATTACGATGTTTTCGTGTCCGTAAAACAGTTATAATTCATTTAAAATGCGCACATCACACACGTCTAGGATTCAAACCTCTGTCCCTGAAATTCCGGGATCAGAATAGAGCTACGGCATCCCCTACTTGTCGTAAGAGGCGACTAAAAGGGGGCTTCCAAAGTTGCGGGTGGCAAGAGAGGGAGACCGAGCCGTCCAGCCAAGCGACCCCGAAAAGGACGGCGGTATGTGTGTGTATGTGTGTATGTGTATCGCGCTCGGAGGGCTCCGGTTGCGTTCTGTTGAAGATTCCGGCGTCGCGCACGGTCGGCACGCAGCGCTGAGGACGGCCACCGGGGAGGGTTTAGTGTGGTAAAAATCCCACATAATCCGGCGTTGCTCCCACGGAATTGCGTCACTTTTAAAAGTTTCCCCGAAACAAAAAAAAGAAAAGGATTCGAACCTCAGACCCTTAATTGAGTGGTCAAGGCCAACCATTAGGCTATGACTGCTCTATTGTACTGTAATATGTAAATTCACACGAATTCCAGGCATGCACCACTGATTTCTTCTAAAATGATGTTTGTATTAGAAATTAATTATCACTGCTTTACGGTGAAGGAAAGCATTCTAAGGAAACCTGCAAACCTGAGAATTCTCAAAAAAAAAAAGTTCTCAACGGTGTGTGAAGTCTACCAATACCCACTTGGCCAGCGCGGTTGACTATAAACATACACGCTTTCTTCACTCATAGCCCCACAGTACAATTTTCTACTGTGTCGTGGGTGCCATGGGTCCATGACACACAAAAACGAATACAAAACACCCAGACCCAGAACAGAACTCCAAACGCTTCATTCAGATGTCTGTCTGGCTGGGGATCGAACCCGGGACCCACTGCGTGTCAGACTGGTATGGTGACCGCTCCACCACGCGGGTCGTCAATATGGCCTAAAACTCTCTCATTCTCAGAGAAGAAACCCGTGCCCAGCAATGAATATTTTTTTTTTTCCCTCCGAAGTTGTAGAGGAGGGAGGCGGTGAATGCTCATGCATACCAGAAGGTTATGTGGGACTCACCTCGAGTCCCCGAAAAGAGAGAAGGGCGCCTACCCACTACACACCGCCTAGCTGGCTTTGGTCTAAATGACCGTAAAAGCCTTCATCGGATACGACCACGCCCGTAATAGAGGGTGCGGCGCAAGCGGTTGTTCCCTAGGGAACTAGCCGCTGGGTTTAATGAAATACTAATGGGTTAACTTATATACAAAACTTAAACTCTTATACAAGCTACGAAATAAAATCGTTAGCGTGCTTCAGAAAGAGGTATAGCACTGACAATTGCTTTCGTAACGCATTTCGTTTCATCGAATTCAAAATCACAATGATTCTAAAGAAGTTTTCCTTCAAAAATGCGTTTTTTTACTTATACAAATTATAAATTAGAACTCTTTTTGGTTCGACTCCGGAAGCACCACTGCCACATCTATTTCTGCCTAATAACGGCAGTGTTATCTGTTGTGTTCTGGTCTGAAGGGTGTGGTTAGGGAGACATAATTTTTCGAGGCATCCTATCTTAGTCCTCAGGAGTAGCAACGGATCTGTGGCTAACCTTAGTTGAGGCTTTGATCTTACCTAGGGTTAATTACGGGTGTTCATGGGCGGCAGTGGCCACTTACCATCAGGTGGGCTGCTGTTTGCTACTTCCGTACTATGAAAAAAATGTTAAAATTGTGCTGATGGAGTGAAACCAAGTTTGGGAAATTCAATCTTAAATTGGAAAAGTTTTGGAAATCAATACTACGTTATATAACTATGTTTGTACTTTACTGTACCACATTTATAACATCAAAGGTTTTGGTAACTCAATATAGTTTAGCAGCTTTGGTAGTTTCAGCGCTAATACTCTAAATATATTTGTTTTGAAAATAAACTCGACGAAACTGGTGCGCAAAGGTGTTAATCAAATTTAATTATAAGGATTCGGACTAGTAATAAATACGAAAAAGATTTATTCACGCGTTTGTGTCTATATTACGTATGCTTTATGAAAACTAGTACCTACTTCATATTAAAACAAAAAACCCGACCACCTAAAACAAACGATTTTTAGTCATTATGATATAGTTAACACTTTATAGAGGTTTTCGTCAAAATAGTCAAGTAATAGTATAAAAATGCATATTATTAGAATGATCTATTTACTAGATTTCATTTGATATCCATATTGTCGTGATAATAAAAAAAGTCGTCGCTGTTTACAAAAATAATATATGTCACTCTGAAAAGTGAGACGATTCAATGATATATTTCATATCACCGTTTCACTCTTTGTTCCCCCTCTAAGATCTACAGTATTAGGTAGCAAATCTCCTGTACCTCGGTTATGCAAAGTATTCAATGAAATTACAGACGGACAAATTGATCTTTTTTCACAAAAAAATCACCAGTTTCGACATCACTTAATGAACAAAATTCCAAATTAATAATAATTAAACTAGCCAATAGATTCATTATTTCAATATTTTTGTATTTTATAAAACTTAAGCACCATTAAGCATATTGTAGACTCAACTACTATATAAGCATGCAGTGTTTACCTGTA
>MOOZ01000787.1:201551-212196 GCA_002930495.1 Cecropterus lyciades
TAGAGATTATTAAAGGTATAAAATTTCGGTTAATGTATTTCACGTTACATTTCTTTTAAACGCGGGTGAAACCGCGGGCTCAGCTAGTTATGAATAAAAAACAATTGCACTGCAATGCAAAACTGGTAAGTCATTGACTCTACATCAATTACATCGCATGTCTCAATGTTTACCACTTTGCATATAAATGGATACAATTAAAAGATTATTTACATAACGTGTGTCATTCCTCCGCTCGTATTATTTGGTAACAAAATAACGCATTCTGCACTCATAGCCTTATACGAATTGTTTTACGTCGTGAGTGCTACAAACACACACAAACACCTAAACCCAGAATAGAGTTTATCATTCATATTTCATGACTGTATGGTCGTAGCTATAGTTTTTACCCGACTGCGTCAGAAGGAGGGTAATGCTTTTCGAGCGCATGTAGGTAGGTACGTAGGTATGTCAATTTCATCTGCAAGCGCTACAGTCTTAACGGCTTAATGGATTATGACATATCATTGGAATCATCTCAGTTACTCAGTTTGCAAAGTTACATAGGCATAATATATATATTGTGCCTATGTCGATTTTTTTTCCCTTCACCTATGTTAAGGGAGGGGCGTTAACTAAACACTTATCAGTTACAACCAGATAGACAGCATGTTCGCTTCGACATCAATATGCAGTGGGCTCCAGGTTCGATTCCCAACCAGTCAGAATGATTTTATGTCCTGGGTCTGAGTGCTTGTGCGTTCAGTGGTATCCACGACACAGGAAAAAACCTAGTATGGGCCCTATATGTGAAGATTAAAATGAAGTAATAAATAAAATAGAAAACGGTATATTATATAATATTATTATAGGCGTTGTTATTATTATTATAGCCCGTGACATGTTTTCAAAGGCATAAATCATTCAAATTTTCAAGATTGTGACCTTTGTACCTAAAGATTCAAAAAGGTACACAGAAAAGTAACCCGTAGGTCCTAAAGTTAGTAACTTTATACCTCCATCGAGTAAAGCCCATAAGTTTAACAGTGCCTTTCGTTATCTTGGGGAATAAACTTAGGTAATACTGGTTGTTGGCACGGTTACATGGTTAGCGATAGTCGATGAAAATATGGAGTAAAGTTATCTGTTTGCCTTAGATAAATAAATAGCATATTATCTACGAAAGATAGTAGATACTGGTATTGTTATATCTATAAAAAAGTAAAGAAAGTAGCAGAAAACGAAAGACTTAATAATTATATATATAATATACAAGTTATGAGGGTAAAGATATGTAAAAGATAAATAAATACCTTTTTTTATTAATTCTAGCTGGAATAAATACTCATGCATCGCTACGGGTGAAAAATGTTTGGTTTTACTTTCCAACTGTTGAAATATCATGAAAAGAGATGAGGAACTTTCGGACCGAAAATTAAATTTTAAACTTCGTATAAGTCCGCCATCGAAAGTTTGCTATTTTTTAATATTGTTATTTAAAATGGAAATACGAAATTCTGCAGTGAAAAGGTGCTGTGACGTCACTAAAATAGTCGCCATCTTTAAATAGTAAATAGTATCAAAATCAAAAGTAGCCTGTAAGTTACCTGGAAATAAGCTACATCATACATGCAAAATTTCATGTAAATCGGACCAATGGTTCTTGCGTGTTTGAGTAACAAACAGACACATACATTTCATTTTTATATATTACTATAGATTATCGCGGAATCAATACATTTTGATTTGTAATGAGTACTTACAATACGCACTTTTATAAATACATAATTTATATCTCAACGCCTTAAGGGAAACAACTGTTACCGGAGACACGAAGTACTGGTTTTACGTCGATTCCTCAATTCTCCAAAAAGGGAGATAAAAATCAGCGACAGTTACGCCGTTGGTCGTAAATCTCGACCAATATTTAGTTCAGGATCTACACCTACAGGGTTACATTGTTCAACTAGAAGCTTTTATGGTACGTAAAATGAATAGCAACGCCTGGAGTTAAATTTTTTATTATATACCGTATAAAAGTTTTGTAAACTCGTTGAAGTTTTTGAGAAGTTACACTATCAACTCAGATATGTACAATTACAAGTTAAATTTTAACGAGTTTTAGTTGTAATTTTTTATGTGTTTTCGTTGTATTTTAACGAGTAATTCAAGCGGCACGTGACACTTTTTTGTGCATGCAACCGGTATTTATAGATTTATAAGACGAGATTACGGCATACAATATTATGGTAATAATCTATTTACTAACTCTCATTTGAAGTCCGTAATATTCACCCACTCTCATACATAAAAATAACTAGTCCGTATTTCTATAAAAAACTCTTTGATTTCAAAAAAAATCTTTTTGAATTATAATTACAAAAACGTACTTACTACTGAAATTAATTAAGTTGAAGGGGAGAAATTCTAGCTGTAATCAAGTGATTGCAATACTTTTACTGAACTTCTATAGAAATAATTTTATATTGCATCAAATCGCTCTAGAACACTTGGCTGTAATATTTCTTTAGTAAGTACATACACTGGCATATTCTTCATTGATAGTTGTTTAATCTAAATATATTTTTTATTAGTAAGGTAACGTACTTAGTTTATCTCTCTGTCAATAAATGGCGCAGTTAAGTTTTGTGAAACATGCTAATGAGATCATTTTGTAGCACTATAAGTGTCTAGCTTTTCGTAGATATTTGTCTTCTTCACTTCACTTAAAGTCAATGATTCAAACAGTGGTTTTCTTTATATGCGGAGTTATTGGGAGCCGTCTAAATAAAAGTAAATGAAAAAAATAATTCAAAGAGATGAAGATTAGTAAGGTTACGTAATGGGAGGTTCTATGTTTTTTTTATGTACTATGGAAGCAGCAAACGAGCAACACCTTCTGTTTTTAAATGGCCACTGCAGCTCATGGATACCAGCAATCAACCGAAGATCAAATAAAAGACCTGAGGCCTGCCACTGATGCGTTGGTATTCCTGAGGACTAAGTTCGAACGCATCAAAGTATGCCTCCCTTACCACACCATTCAAACCATAATACAGCAGCGCTTAACCCTGATGTTATGAGATAGAAAAAAGTGCGGCAGTGGTTCCTCCGAAGTGAAACCACAAAGGATTCTACGATCCTTAAATATTATAATATAAAAGCAGACCACCTTTGGATGTCATAAGAGGTGACTAAGTAACATAATACAGATGATAGAAAGCAACGACTTTCCATGCAACTGTAATACGCAAGCTAGGCGCGGTGACTGTTGGCAAAAATCTCCGTTATGTGCAGCAGTGAACCTCAAAGTGCTGATGGATGGTTAGACAATGCTACTCGTGGACTTCTGTAATCAATCCATACAGGAGTGGACTACTTAGATACGCTGTTAAATCAAAATGCGCCCTCCAAGCAAAACAAATTTGGCTGAAATGACTTCGAATTCGAACCAAAATTTTTACCACCTTTACTAACGACCTTTCAATGGCACGCATCGATTCAATAATTTAATTAATTTATTAATTCGAAACGCTTCGTATAACTTTGCCCTCTTAGCGATAAATTCCATAATATCCCCTAAAAAGTCGCAAGACACTTGTATGTACAGCATAATTTTGTTAAAATTTTCTTTGTACTTAAAATTTCTCATTTTATACCTCCACAATGCTTAATATACCTTCATAATATTAAAATATGTAGTCAGTTAAACTTAATAAAAAAGTTCCTCCATAACTACCACAGTTACTAAAGTACATTTTTATCTTTTATATTTGCCACTTCGCACTACCTTTAATCTCTGAAGTTTGAGAATGTTTTAAACTAAAGTCTCCAGATTATCTCAGAAGGTTTGAGTGGTTTTATCAACCCCCGGTGCAAACGGTTGTTAAAAGTTAAACATTTGTAGCTACATCTGTCTGTTGTACAGTAGTTCTTAACTCAAGTTTCAGTTTCAGTTAACAAGACAGATAGAGTACAATACTAGGCAAAATGATATTTTTCCATACTCAGTCAAGAGTAACAACTGGTCCAAGAATTTTCCTTTAATTGTCATTAGTGACCTTTCAAGTATTGCTTTTAAGTATTGACAAATTACTAAATCACTTTGAGCACTATTGGTTTGATTTATTTTAAGGTACAGGTACCCTTCAGGGTCCAACGTTGACGAAACTACTGTCTATCTATTTTGCCTAACAATAGCACTATTTATCGCTACGTTGTTTTGTAAGTCAGGTTTAGTAAAATATATACACGAAACATTCTACATCAATTTTCACAAGTGTTACTCCTTGTATGGCCGACCTCAAGTAGGACTCCAACTGTATCTATTCATAAAATTTAGCCACTAATAATCATCCATTAACTTGCTTTAAAAATTAGTTAAGCGCCTTACCAAAAATTCGCTAAACTGTGGTGTGGTGTGGCGTAGTGTGTGCTGCGCTGTGGAAATTAGCGTACTACATCATGGGACTACATGCGCTACGCCGCAGGGCTATACGAGCTCGTATACGGGCACGAAAACCCCCAAAGCGTTGCTACGTTTTGAGGTTGTGCCTACTACTCTCCATAGCTATGGGCTACGCAGCTGGGAGCTACGTTACACCGTGATGCAGTTAGTGCTACGTCGGGGAGATTAGTAGGATACTACGTCACGGGACTACATGCGCTATGCGCTACGCAGTGGGACTATGCGCGCTACGCCCCGGAGTTTGCTCACTTCTTAACTTGATAAGGAGTATAAACATACATAAATTATACGCCAAAAAGCAAATCCTGATGCAAGGGTAGATACAAATTGTTCATTACCATTTCTGAATGCTTATTGAACATGGTAAATTCACATACACTCAGCACCCCAATAAACATTAAGACTTTTATTGCGTGTCATTCCACTTCCAGTACGTTTTGGAACGTAGAAATAATACAATGGAGAAACTAAGATCACATAAACGGGTCATCTGTCTGCATAAATATGACGGAGCGCTAAATATACCGTCCGATATACAGTCAAATCCTGAATCGATCTCCGGCTAAACAGAATTTTTAATAATGAAGAATAAAAATGAAAAAATAAGTCTCAATTTAGATTTCTGTTCTGTGTGTGCTTTTGTGTGTGCCCATGAGACCATCGACACTTGATTAATCCTAGTGTGGGGAGTGTTAATTATTATTAATATTATTTGGAATTGTAAACATGAGAAGTATTAGCTACCTTGGAATATTTATACAACGTTGAATTTTTTTGGATAAAAGTGATTATATCTCGCAGTTTTTACGGAAACGAGACTAACTAAGAATATCGCGAGGTCAAAATACAGAAGATTATATCTGGAAATAACTCTAATGGAATTAAATAAATATATCCCATTTTTTCTTTTCTTTATTAATCTTACTACTTTTATAATGTAACAATGAGGCTTAGAAGCTCGGTTTCGCTATTCGGTATATTCTTATCTTTCTATCTATCCCTTTTCTTTCTATCGAATTTCTTATACCTAGTGACAACTAATAATATAACCAATAAAAAAATTATGTGATTATTGTCGAATTTGGACTCCTTGGATCGAACACTCTTATATATAAACCAATATCTTATATACATACCAATATTAAAATGACTTATTGAATGGAAGATAATGGGAGGCTGGCATTCTTGGATATTGCATCACTCGCCCAGACGGTATATTTAGTCATGCAGTTCACCGGAAACCGACTCACGCGGATAGATACCTACATGGCACTTCACACCATCATCCTCGACACCTAGCATCGGTTACTAGGTTACTTAGGGATCGCGCAGACGCATTATGTGATGATAAATATCTGACACAGGAATTGAAACACATAAATGAGGTCCTACGCCGTTATGGCCACTCACCTAGGATTAGAAAAGAGGAAAGAAAACATGCCACTACCAGTGGAGTTCAACGACGTTGCGCCTATTTTCCGTATTTGAAAGGTATAAAAGATAAGATAGGTAGAATCTTAGATAGGAGGTATAATAATTATAAAATATATATTAACGCCCTTTAAGTAACTCGCGGCCTATTTTCGTACACCAAAAGAATCCTTACCTTACCAACTTCCCGGGATTTATAAAGTTGACTGTAGCTGTGGCAGCTGTTATATTGGACAGACTAAACAAGCCATCTCACAACGTATTAAGGAACACATTAGCGTAGTTAAAAAGAATGACCCGAAGAAATCTGCGGTAGCTGAACACATTCTTAATTCCGGTTCTAACCACTGGAACGAATTACATAAACCTCAGGTGATCTCCGCTGAGCGTCATTACTTTCCACGTTTAGTAATAGAAGCAATAGAGATCAAAATACATCCTATGCTTTAACAGAGAAGATGGTTTTAAACTAGCGCAAACGTGGAATCCGGTGGTTAGTTTATGTAAATCACATATAATGCAAAGTTCGGTGTGTAAGGATACAGTTAGTATGGTGTGTCGTGGTATGGAACCTAAAAAAGAAAAACGAACGAGACGTAGGGTAGATATATTAATCTATCACTAGTGGTTGTCAACGGTTTCTCCTCGCTGCACCAGTTTCGCCGTGACCACGATCCATGTAACTGGGTCGAAATATCGACAAAAAGAAATTCAAAACCGCATATCGTGAGTACCCGTAACATATTAAAATTTAAAAAATCTTGCCTGTAAATAGGAAAAAGGTGGAGGGGGAGGTACGAAATTTTTATAATCATTACATTATGAGTTGTCAAATGAAAGTTAGTAAATAGAAAATTCCAAAACATAATATAATACTAAATGTATTTAAGTATGTTGACAAACACACATAGAAAGCGTTAAATTATATATATTTTAAAAACAAGAAAACATATTTTTAGCAATCGGGTGTTTAGTTTGAATATTCTTATCAACGTTATTTGTTTACAAATATAAGCGATGTACAAACAGAGCTTTCATTTTTATTACGTATTACATTTATATGTATTTATTTATTTATACTCGGATCACTCCGTAAATATACAAAATTATTATATATACTAATATACATTTAATTTAGTAGTATAAGGAAAATGTTAAATTGATTCTACAGCTCGTTTCTAACGAGAACCACTATCGTGACTGGCACATTAATGTATCAGGTTTAAGGTCTCCGTATTTGGGATAAAGCCAAAACTTTCTATCTAAGCACTGACTAAATACGGATTAAAACCACCTAGTTTACTCGAGGGAACCTCCCGACCAGTATGTCTGGCATGCTTTAATATTAATGGATCAAACTAACATTGTGCAGTTAACGAAAATAGTTTAAGTCTACTATAAATATGTAATGTTATAGGATTATCAGATTTACATATGGATTTGAGGTTCATGCAAATTTTAGAGATTTATGGGTTTAAATGCGTTAATTTTCGCCGATGAAACCATTTAAATGATGGATTTAATTAGTTGATTTTGTCCTGGGTCCGGGTGTTAGTGACGTGATCTTTTATCTGCTCATTTAATGGTTAAAATATCACATATTAGCACATCATTATTAAAATTTGACAGATAGATTCGATACAATAATTTTAAATGAGGAACTATCTCACATCTGACACACAGATGACACCAATGATACAAGGTACATCATAATAAAGCTTAGTTTGATCTCTTGACCGTAGACAGTGATCTGAAAGGCAAAGATTGTGTTTGTCGTCTGACAGCAGACAATAATCTGGAAGTGTAGAATATTATCAGTCGTTTGAAAATGATCTAGAAGAGAAGGACAGAGTCAATTGCCTGACAGCAGACAACGATCTGCAAGGGAACAATGTTGTCGCCTAATAGCAGATTTAAGATTTAAGTCGCCTAATAGTTTCTCTTGGAGAGAAGGGTGGAGTTGGTCGCCTGACAGCAGATAATGATCTGAAAGAAGAATATGGTATTAATCACCTGACAGTAGATAATGATCTGGAAGGGGAGGATGATGTTAGTCATCTATAAACGGACAATGGTCTGGAATAGAATGATGATGTTGGTTGCCGCTTAGAGAGTTTCTAAGTTATCTTTCAGTAAGGAATGGTTTCGTCCACCGCTTTATCTGTTACTTACCTTTAGTCTTTTATAATTATATCTATCTATCCTTCATCATTTTATAAGCGAAGTGTCTCCGCTTACCACAACGTTCGAATGAATATTATAATTTATGAATTTAGCCACCAAATTTCATAACAATAAGCAATCATTTATTTAAATTACGTTTAATATAAAATACGACGATATCTTCGTATGCAAAATTGTATCAAAACTTTACCGAAGGCTTGTTTTATGATTTATGGAACGAATTGCGAAAGTAATTACAGACGTCTCAATTAGTATGTAGACGATAAGATAACGCGTGAAGTTTCTCACGCTCAAACTTGGCCGAACTTTCACAAATTTTCGACGACTTTCACGCCTTAAAACACATTTATGGCGCAAACAGTGTATTTATAAACAAAATTGAAGTTCTGTTAAAGCATATGTCATATATATCTTATGTGACTGTTTGTATATCAGTTGTAAAAAAAATATGATCGAATATATTATAATTAACTATTATTTGTAAGGTGATACAATGAGGATAGTTCGACCGGGGAGGTTCAACCGCCAAACCTATTTTTAGCGGGAAGCAGTACCTGTTTTTTGGTAGAAGGGTGTAGTTGCCGGCACTTCACTATGTGAAATCTTGCACTCTTCCGTGCGCTCAACAATAGTAAAAAGATTCTTGATTTTTACTTCCCTTATCAATATATAGATAAATGTACAAGTTATAAAAAAAATAACAAAAATAAAAAGTCACTTCTGTGCCACAAAAAAGTAGAAAATAATTTAAGTATATGTCGTGTTAGTACATAGTACGTAGTCCCGAAGTCGGCGCTCAACATATTTTGCTAGAACACGACGACGAATCTTATGTCCCACGAGTATATGAGCGCCGACTTTAAAACTATGTACTGTCATCACATGTCTCTGCGTTTTGATAGGTCCTATCAAAAATATGTATGCAACAAATGCCAAACTCCTATGTTTTAAGCAAGTTCTACACCTACATTATCAGGGTTGAAGAGTTGAAGCTCAAATATTTAATCGTATGTCTTTGCTCAAAAAACTTATTACATATACGTTAGGGTCAAGTAGCTTTCACGTATAGTTTAGGTAGGCAGTACCCATTTTGCATGAAAGCCGAATTGAAGATCAAGTTTTTCATCGATCATCTCTTCTTAGGATTGCTCTTGTATGCATATCCGTAAGCACCAAATGGTTAACTCCTACAGTTAAGGTATTGAGTACCAATACCTCATGATGAGGGTTGAAAAGTTCAAGGTCAAATTTCTCGTCTTAAGCCACTACATAATAATCTGCTTGAAAACCTAATATATATCCGAAAGCACCAAATTGTTATCTCTTATTGCTTAGGCTTGCAGAACCCTGCATCATCAGGGTTAAAGATTTGAAGAAATTTTTCATAGTAGTCTCTTGTGAACAAACATAATAAATATCCGTAAGCACTAAATAGCTAACACCTACGGTTTAGGCTTGCAGTACCCTGCATCATCAGGATTGAGGAGTTGAAAGTCAAATTATCCGTCATAGTCCACTTAAAAACCCCAATACATATTTGTAAGCACTAATCGCCAGCTTCTATGGTTAAGGCTTGAAGAACTCCTGCATTATCAGGATTGAAGAGTTAAAGGTCAAATTTTTCATCTTTTGTTTTTACTTAGCAATCTTCTTATAAATCTATTAAAAGTAAATGGCTAACTCTTACAGGTACGGGTTAGCCATTTACTACCCCTGCATTATCAGGGTTGAAGGTTAAATTTTTTATTTCATGTCTCTGGTTAGTTTATGTTTCATTTCATATCTTTTTTAATATTTTTATACATAATAATTAAACACCAAATAGCTAAATCTTACGCTTTAAGCATTTAGTATCCCTACATCATCAGGGTTGAAGAGTTGAAGGTGCAATTTGTCGTCTTATGTCTCTGCTTACCAATTTTACTATGAAATGGTAAGCACCAAATGATTATCTCGTGCATCATCAGAATTGAAGAGTTAAAGCTTATTTTTTTTATTATATATCCGTAAGCACCAAATGGCTAACTCCAATAGTAGGCTTGCAGTACCCCTGTATCATCAGAGTTGACGTGTTGAACGTCAAACTTTTCATTGTATATCTCTGCTTAATAATAACTATATTTATTACTATTTAAATTTAAAAATACCTTAAAGGAGGTACAATTCTGTAATGGTTAGCATTAAAAGAGTTATACGTTCCTTCATCAACTTAGCGTCGTGAGATGATGACGATTATATGCAAATATCTGAATAGCTTTAGAAAATATATGAAAAACATTGTTAATGCCTACAACATTTGAGGGTTGCCCTCAATTTCCCTGGGATCTCTTCATCTGATCCTAATTTGGTGCCTATGGGACCACCTCATATTATATTACTTATTTGAATTTTGAGAATCGATCAACAAATAGGTGGAAAAATTGATGAACATACATAAAAAAAATACATACAGTCGAACATAGAACCACCTCCTTTTCGAAGTTAGTTATCGAATGCGAATATTTTTTATTTATTCATAAAATAACACTGACACATAAAACAAACAATAGTCTTAAATTATTAACAAAGAGTATTATGTTA
>MOOZ01000787.1:213790-224881 GCA_002930495.1 Cecropterus lyciades
CTTGTGTTATAAACAACTTTATCTTCGGATGTTCTGAAATTTGTCAAATGTGTCAAAAAAGAAGTAGTCAAATAAACTTTTAGTCCACTTGATATTAATTGATGCCATAACACATGTAACATTTGTAATCAACATCCGTTAAGTCGTCTACAAATGAGTTACAACCCCTGTAGATTATCTTAGAATCTGTCGTTCAACAAATTATCGTAAAATGTTGGTACATCTAAATAAACTGTAAGCAAGGTCACAACTTTATGTAACATTTATCGATAAACCGTTAGACATGGTATTCCGGTTCTATGCTGATCAAAAAACTGAATGTTAATTATGTTACATATTCGTGTAGGATAGTCACAAAGTGACGGATGTATATGGGCGATGTTGTAGAGACAGCGTAATTAGCATGAACGATATATATATACGACGCAACGATGCTGCCATCTATCAGAACTCGTGCTGCGCTTCGTTTACCGTTCCAACTATTGTCCGTCTCCGACATATATATCATTCATGCTAAATATTTTTTCGGGCATTTTGACCTAGCATGAAATTCAGTTACATTTTTTTACTTATTGCCTTATGTATATAAATATGTACATATATGCTCGTTATAATGGCACTTAATTTAAACATTGTATATCCTGAATAATATTATTTCTAAAATAGTATCAGATTCTATAGCTACTTCTCATCAGTTGTTCAAATACGATACACTAAATAATTGAATCCGCAACTAAAATGAGTGTACTAAATATACGAATTCGCTCATTATTGTCTTAAGAAAATTAGTGAATCACACGATAGAAATTAACTAACCTAAATTAACCTACCCAAAACTAATTAAAATCTGGTATAACTTCTTATGTTTACATTGTGACAACAACACTGTATTATTTAAAAACTTATTTTAGCAAACTCTCATCATGAAAGTTTCCTAACGATGTTTCCCTTTACCGTAAGACATGAGTATAAATCTCTATTACCCACGTGATTGTGGTCAACTCCTGGAATTAGAATGTTATGCTCTTAGTTAATAGATATGATAGAACTTCATGTTCATAATCAGTATCTATCTATAATTAACCTTAGAATTCGTGTTTAATATGGAGGCAGTTCTTAATTTTTATTCGCACCGCCAGTCAGTTTTGATACCTTTATTTAAAAATCTTACTTACTTAAAAGATCAGATTGTGGCAGCCATTTGGATATCCTCACATTTTTTGGTCGTCCAGGCAGTTCATTTCCATCCCATTTCCACAGAACATCGTATGGCAACTTAGAAAATACCTTCGTCATGGTGTTTATTTGATCATTTGATAGTAGAGTCGTATTTATATTAGTTCCAAAGCTTACGTATATCACTCCATTTGTGGAGGAATTGAGGTATAATTCCAAATCCTGTTAAATAATACATACTTTAAAATGTTTGGAAATATTTGCGAATGCTTTAATTTTAATTGGCTTCCTTAATGTCTTCATACACTTAAATGATACCTCAAGTTCGAAATCAAAACCATTAGCCTCTTTAGGAACTAGGTGTTATTTCTTGGTGAACTATTATGATGACAGAGTGAAAAAATAATATAATTTTTTAACTTTACTTATGCATTATACAGATTTCTTGCTTTAAAACTGTGTGATTGTATTTTCTGATTTATGTCAAATTCACGGATTAATGTGCATACTAATATAATTGTTTAAATATAAAGTTGTAGGAGCCTTCATTTTAAATTGAAGATTCTTACACGCATTGACAGTGATATTAAAATGCTTATAAGTTGATATGACAATAATCGAGGTTGACAGCTTAATGTCTCTTCTGAAACAGAGAAGTATTTTTAGGACATTAACATGAATACTATTGTTCCGACCAATTCTATAAGCGTCATTATAAATAATTAATGAAAATACCTGAGGCAATTCTCGTGATGGATTTTGAGGTATTCCTCCTAAATATATCACATTTGGAGGTACAGGCTGATTACTTGCCCAAATTGAATGGACGTTAATGAAAAACATGTCAACATTTTTTTCCAATTCCCGTAACGGAGGTGTATCTGGTCCGAAGGTTTTTCTCAGCACTTCATCCTCCTCAGAAATGGCTGAGTCAAAAATTGAATAAAATTCATTGTGATAATAAAGTTCTTTTATTTTTTCCCATTTCGTCAAGTTGTAAAGTCTACGTCGAATTGATATGGGATATAGCAAAGGATGCGTAGGTGAACCTACCATTGAATACATTCCCAACATTGCACCAAACGAACTGATATGAATTACTGGTGCTTTGAAAATGTGGGAAAAGATAAGCGCAGGCCTTCACACATGCTTCAATTATTAACAAATCGAATTTATCTTTCTTGTTCACCAAATTCCTTACTTCATCATTCATTAATTGTTTTTCAAAAATTGAAATAATTATTCTTGAGTACATTTTCACGTATTCAATAACTTCATTATCTATACTAGGTTCATATTTCAGCATTGTTTCTTTCCATTGCTTATAAGATATATTGTGTACATCTATTTCTTTTAGGTTGGGAGGAGCATCTCCTTTAGAAAACGCTGGATCAGTGGTTATTACTACTACCTGATGACCACGCTTAGCAAGTTCTTGAGTTACCGAACGAAACACTACTTGATGGCTTATAGATGGGGTTGGAAATACTGCTAATATTTTCGCAGGTTCTACATTTGTAACGACACTGATTATTAAAACTATAAACACTTTACACGCCATTATAAGTTTTGAGACTAATAGTTCTGGTATCTGGCCAATGGTTTATAATATTCTATTTATATAATAATTCAAGTTAACGTCAACAAAAAATAAACCGGCCAAGTGCGACTCAGACTCGTGCTCGAAGGGATCCGTACCATTATTTATAAGAAATGGCCAAAAAAACAAGTTTGTTGTATGGGATGCCCCTTATTTTCGTTTTATAATATGGTAGTGGAAAGTGGTCACTGCCGCCCATGAACATCTGTAATGAACCCTAGATAAGATCAGTCTTTTGTTAGGTTGAGTTAAGCCATAGATGCGTTGCTACCCCTGAGGACTATGTTGAAACGCCTGGGATAGGCATGTCTTCCTTCCCACATCCTTCAGACCAGAACACAGCGGCGCTATAGACTGGTGTTATTAGGTAGAAATAGATGCAGCGGTGGTGCTTCCGGAATTGAACCACGGAGAGTTCTACCAGCTTCAAATTTTAATTTATGTATTTATTTTTAAAGCAAATTTATTAGTAAATATTCTGTGAATATATCAAGTGACTACCTGTTGCCGTTGTTAATATCTACCACAAAAAAAAAATGTTTGTTGTATGGGATTATATATTTATTTTATTCTGTTTTTATTGTTGTATTTGTTGTTATAGCGGCAACAGAAATACATTATCTGTGAAAAAATCAACTATCTAGTGACAGCGGAGTCTTAGTAATAGTCCGCTGTGCCGCAAGGGTAAAACGGGGCCCGTTTTTACCCTTTGGGTACGGAACCCTAAAAAGGAGCACTAAAATGATAAATATATTATTGTCACGGTAATTTCTGCAGAAGAAGTAATTATCCTTCTAATTATTTTTATTATAATTGATGTAACATAATTAAATAAATTGTTATAAAAACAAACATCCGACTGCTTGAATTAAAAAATAAATTAAAAGTTAAGAAATCACCCAACGCTATAACGATAAGTGAGAAAACATTTAAAAAATAATATCTATAGATGAGCCATCAAATTTGAGCGAATAACTCCTATATTTTAATTATAGAAATATAAAATATGCTCGTTAAAATTGTTATATAACGTCGCGGCGGACGGGTACCGCTTAACTAAGTAAGATCCTTTATGTAGGTATCTAGTGTCTAAACTTAGCGGTACCTCGCCGCGACATTGTAGTACAATTTTAACGTGTAAATGTTATATTCCTTTAATTATAATACTGGTGTTACTTGCTCGAATTTGATGTCTCATCTATAGATATTATTTTGACTTTTTAAATGTTTTTTCACTTATGTTTATAGCGTCAGGGTTTTTTAAATTTTTAATTTAATTTAAATATTTGTAAACTACATTTGGCATAGTTTTGTTTAGATATTTGCCTGCATTTGTAAATTTTTTTCTTTAAATATACATTTTATTTATCAGTACGAAGTACCAAATGAGCATACAGTCCAACTGATGGTAAGTGGTTTATACCGCCCATGGACATCTGTAAGCAATTTCATATAGAACAGGGGTTTTATCTGAAGTCGATCACAGATGCGTTGCTACTCCCGAGGACTAAGATGGTCACCTCATATATAGGTGAGCGGAAATGCTTCACGGTAGAAATAGGTGTGACGGTAGTACTTCCGCGGTCGAACTATACTGGTTCTAATACCTGTTATATATTTGGTATACGTTCAATATTTAATATTTCATGTACCATAGCTTTTATCAATTTGACCGATTCAAGCTAATGGATAGTTTTTGCAATATAAATGTTAATACTTTCATTTGATACGCTACTTGGGCATATTTGAAAATATTCGATTATTCATCCTCACTATCAGCCCCCTATACATTGTAAATGACTGATCTGGTAGTGATAAAACATGCCTCGTTGTAATGTACACACCATTCCCTTTCAATTGATACCCCACTGGATTATATTTGGCAATGTTTGATTATTCATCCCCACTATCACCCTCATACCTAGTATATGCCTGAACCGATACTTATAAAGCATATTTAATTTAAATATACACGTCATGCCCTCTAATTTGATACCCTATTTGAGTACATCTGACAGTATTCGATTATTCCTCCCCGCTTTTAACTACCATATCTAGTAACTGGCTGAATCTATTTTGATCACATCTAATTGTAATATTGACGTCATTTTCTTTTACTTGATACTTCAT
This sequence comes from Cecropterus lyciades, assembly GCA_002930495.1. Lineage (NCBI taxonomy): Eukaryota > Metazoa > Arthropoda > Insecta > Lepidoptera > Hesperiidae > Cecropterus > Cecropterus lyciades. The sequence goes on from MOOZ01000787.1 coordinate 218,697, forward strand.
TTTTATACCCCATATTTAATAACATTAAATTTTTCGTTCTTACTTTAAATCTAGTAAATGGCTAAGTCGATTTCAATAAAACATATTTATGTGTAAGTTATTTATTATGCGCTTTCATTTGATATCCCACTTGTAAATGTTTAACAATTTATGGTTTTTCAACACCACTTTCACCCTCCATAACTCGTAAATGGCTAAACCGATTTTGATATAACATGTTTAAGAAACAACACCCGGAAACCTGCTGTCTACCAAAAAAACCTCATCCAAATCTGTTCACCCGTTTAGGAGAGCTCGTTTCCATAGACAGACAAACAGATAGACAAATAGACAGACGTAGCAGTCAAACTTATAACCAATAAGTACCACTATAATGTAATATATTAAAAAATAAATTATAATATATTATAATCTGCTGCGCGCGGTTACATAACAATTTATGGTAGACTAGCTGTGTCCCGCGGTTTTATCTGCTACTACATAAGAAAAAAACAAACAAACAGAGAGTGATGCTATATAGCCTATAGCCTTCCTCAATCAATGGTCTGTTCAACACAAAAGTATGTTTTTAATTCAAATCAGTAGTTTCTGAGATTAGCGCGTCCAACCAAATAAACAAACGTCATCTTTATAATATTAATAATAATATTAAAGTATAGATATTTATGTAAAGTTTGTATGTTCTCGCCTGTAGCACCTTATAATATAAGTATTATGTAATAATTTCTATTTTAGGATAATCCATGGTTGTAGTGCGTGAACAGTACGCTCGCAGTTCGTGTATGTTAAGTAGTCAGGTTTTTGTTTCACGGTAGTTTATTTAATTTAATACTTTTTAGGGTTCCGTAACCAAAAGGTAATAAAATGCGAGAAAATTAACTTTATGCTCACAAAACTGAAAAGTAAGAAACAAGTCCCGTGTTCTAGGGATTTCTTAAGAAATGAAAATAGATGATTTAGCGGTCGGTACCCATATGAAAAGTAAATCTATTTAAATTCTTCTAATTTTGGGTGGTAAACGTGATCGAAGCGGACGGGGCTGCTTGAAGAAGCTAGTATGCATATAAATCCAGAAAGACCTTGTCCTATTTCAAACAAAAATGGATAACAAAAAGTCAATAAAGTCTCAAGCCGGTATCAACTTTGCACACTTAGAAAAAAATACTGTAATTGTTTGAGTATGTCGAAGATAAGCGACCACGAACACTATATTTTTTCTCATTTTATTACTAGTTGAAGTTGAACCTATTTTTTGTCACGTAGCAAAGCACGGGTGCACAACAAATAGATTTTACTCACTAACCGCTAATCGTATATGACATCAAAAATTGGCTATTTTTTTATTATGTAAAATGAAAATATGAAAGTCTAAAACCAAAGGATGTAGTGACGTCACTAAAATAGTCTTTCAATAGGGAAAAGTATCAAAATCAAAAGTAAAATAAGCTACATCCATGAAAAATTTCATTTAAATCGAACCAGTGGTTCTTGGTTCTTGGTTCGTGATTGAGTAACACACAGTCAGATACACGCCATCACTTTTTATATATGTATAAGTATAGATTTAAGTTCCCATACGATTATTAAGTTTCAATATGAAACGTTATCTTGAGATCGTGGAGTATCTAATTAATGGATAATCACTTACAGGCGAACATAACGTGCCAAATTAAAATTATCTTTGTAAGCAGTAATGAAATAAAAATTAAAAATAAAATAGGAAAGTGCACAGTAAAAAATTAATAATTAATAAATAACATAAAAGCAGAGTAGTTTTTACTCTGTTTTTATGAGTAATTAGTTACATTGTTTAAAATATTAAAACTAAAAACCCGATTGCTTAATTTTTTCGTTCATAATTTAATAAATACATTTATTTAACGTTTAATAGGAGTTTTCGTCAAGTATTACAATATATATTTTCTTAGAATGGTCTATTATTTGATACCCATAGTATCGTGATAATAAAAAAGACATCACTCCCCCCCCTTTTTTCTCTATTTGCAGGCGCCATTTTTTTTAATTATTTAGCCTATGTCACTTTCCAAACTGAAAATATTCTAAAGATATATCATACGTTACAATCCGTCTAGCCATTTGGGCTGTAGAAATGCCAAAGAAATGGACATACCTACAAACAAACATACATATATACGCTCGAAAATTTTACCCTCCGTCTGACGCAATAAAATCAAAAACAAAGTGAAAACAGTAAAATGGTACAACAACAAAATCGTGATTTGGAACTCCATGAAAGGAAAATGCGTTACGAAAACAAACGAAAACAGTTATCGGCGCTACAACTAGATGGCGCCGTAACCGATCTTGAGTCACGCTAACGATTTTACTTAGCTTGTAATAGGTCCAGTTTGGTATACGCGAAATTAGACGTTCGAATATGGGCTGCAGTGATTGCCTATTTATAGTATTGTATGAATTGCACACAAACATATTTATGATACGAGTACTTGTGTTCGCACAGTGTTAGACATGCGATCATAATTATATATCAATAACACTAAAGCTTGTCAAAGCAGTATTGTATAAATGCTCTCACTGAGTTATAGAATATACCCCTACTGTGTACCGACCGCTATCATCTTTTGAAGTTAAGCAAGTATTCTTAGAACTGGTCCTTGCGGTACGTAGAGCTTCTTTGAATAAGTTTTTGCCATAATACTTCAGAAATTAGATTCAAACTATACCCTGACCGCTGCCTTAGAAAATACCGTCTATGCATTTTTTTATAAATAAACAAGTAGTAAGTAGCAAACTTCTCTTCCACTAAAACTCTAGAATTTTTTCCTTCTTGATAGGAGTGGTGATAAGCTCAAATTACCGGTTTTGCCATTTCAGTGTATGTTGTAATATTACTTACAATGGTAATTTGTAAGATAAGCGTGGTTCGTTCCACTTTACAAATACACTGTTGCACATTGCAAGTGTACTTAATCGTAATTATATAAAAAGTGTTTGTCCGTCATTCAACTTGAAAACCTATAAACTAAAAAAATTAACTGATTTGAACATTCATCGTAACACATTTTTTATAAATAAGCCCATACATTCTATATGCAAAAAATATTTTTTTACTCTATTTCCTTATTCTATTACGATGAAACATACATTTGACAAATCAGCATTTTAATATAAGAAAAACTATATATATATATGTATCACCACGATATATAATAAATTGTGGATAAGATGAAGGATATTATTTTTTTTTATTTGAATGCTGGTGCTTCCTGTTGGGTCCCATTTTAATTTGGTTCAGTTATGACAAGGGCATCCATGAGAAAAGAAAGTCCATTCATGAGAAACGTATAAGTCTTGAATTTGCAATATACATACATGTATGTTTGCGACAAATGGACGAAAATAACCCAGTTTCTACTGATCTGATTCTCATGAAACTTAAAATGAACATGAGGTATCTAGGGTGATGAAAAATATGACCTTCTACTCAGGATCGAGCTTAATGATGTAGGGGTACTGCTAGCCAAAACCAAAGAAGTTAGCTATTTGGTGCTTACAAATATATAATAATATTACTGGGCAGAGACATACTGTAAAATATACCTTCAACTTCTCAACCCTGATGATGGTGGGGTACTTCGATCCTAGACCATAGAAGTAGGCCATTTAGTGGTCATTTGGTTACGTATATGTAGTAAGATTGCTATGCAGCAATATAAGATGAAAATTTTGACTTTCAACTACACAAACCTGATGATGCAAAGTACTGTAACCCTAAGTAATAAGAGTTAGCCATTTGGTGCTTACGGATATATAATGAGATTGATAAGCAGAGACTACGATGAAAAAATTGACCTTCAACTCTTCAATCCTGAGGATGCAGAGGTACTGCAGGCCTAAACCATAAATGTTGGCCATTTGGTGCTTACGGATATATAATAAAATTGCTAAGCAGAGATATGAGACGTCAAATTGGATCTTAACTCTTCATCCCTGATGATGAAGGAAGTATTGAAGTACTGAAGGAGAACTTCGAACCTAGACCATAGAAGTTGATCATTTGGTGCTTGCGTATATGCAGTAAGATTATTATGTGGAGATATAAGATGAAAATTTTGACCTTCAACTCCTCAAAGCTTATGATGCAAGGTACTGCAATCCTAATCTATAGCTTAGGATTAGGGTGAGCTGTAGTGATTTATATTGGATGGATTAGGTTAGGCTGGAACATAATAGAAAACATAAAACTAAGCATTATAAGCATATACAGACGTAACCTTTATTAATCTCTTACATAGAAGTGAATAAAGGTTACGTCTGTAACCGGTTAGGCTTAGGTCTAAATTTTACATATAGCTGGAAGTTGAATTTACGTTTGTATTTATGCTTAAATTAATGATTTCGTGTAAAGTTAAATTGACGAAGCAAAATTAGTTGTATTTTGTGAAGACAAATATAAGTGTAACATTACTAAAAAGCGTGAAAAAATGTTTTTAACAAAAAAAATTAAAAAAAATATTTTAAATATATGTTGGTTTCTTACATACACAGTACAAAGTACATGGTAAGCACCAAGTATATACATGTAGGACATACATAGATTCGTCGTTGTAATTTAACAAAATATGTTGAGCATCAACTTCGGGACTAAATACTGCGTGTGTAAGAAACCAACATATATTTAAAATGATTTTGTTTACTTTTTTGTGGTATAGAAATTGGTTTGTATTTTTTGTTATTTTTTTTTTGTATTATATTAAGTATATAAAGAAAATGCCAATGAATAGCAAGTTTTGAAGGGGTTCGCTGTGGTCTTGTAATTATAGTGGGGTACGTAGAACAATAAGTTTGAGAAACCCTGAGCTAGGTGAACGGGAGGAGTCACGTGTAGAAGCTTATGTGATATACTCGTGAGTTACATGACATTGCGGATTAGTTATTGAGGTCAAAGTAAAAGTGCAATCCTGTGCAAGGATTTGTGTATATTTGTTTACATTGTTTTAACTGTTATAATGTTTACTGGGTACTAAAATATAGTCCTCTTCAATTAATATTAAATCTTTCTCTTTCTAAGGTATATTGAACACGTCCATAGAAGGCTGAGGTGTTTTACACATTACTGGCCCATCTTAAGTAGGATTTATCTTATCTGGAATTGATTTTCCAGATGGTAGAATGTGGATGCTTCAACCAGAGAGGTACCACTGCTACATCCATTTCCAGCCTGTCATTCCATCCATCCTGTTTTGCCAACTCACATCAGTATTAATCGCTGCTGTGTTTCGGTCTGTAAGGGAGACGGACTTAACCGAGGTGTTCTTACTTGGTCCTTGATCCTGCTGACCTGTTGTGTTTCGGTCTGTACGGGAGACGGACTTATCCGAGGTGTTATTACTTGGTCCTTGATCTTGCTATCCTGCTGTGTTTCGGTCTGTAAGGGAGATGGACTTATCCGAGGTGTTCTTACTTGGTCCTTGATCCTGCTGTCCTGCTGTGATTCGGTCTGTAAGGGAGACGGACTTATCCGAAGTGTTCTTACTTGGTCCTCAGCAGTAGTAACAAACCGGCCAACCTCAACTCTGATCTTATTTGAAGTTGTTTACAGAGGTCTATGAGCGGCAGTGGCCATTTCTGATCTGAATGCATGCATAAAAATTAAATTATAAATATGGTGAAGAAGCTCTTACGGGTTAGTGGAAGGGTGTAGTTGGTGGTTCACCAACTTTTCCAGGTGGTAGAACCAGTGTAGTCGACCGGGGAGGTACCATCGCCTCAACTATTTCTAGCGTGAAGCAATTTTCGCGTTCTGCTGGAAAGGTGTCGTTGCCGGCTTATTTATATATGAGGCGACCGACTTAGTCCTCGGACGTAGCAATGCATCAGAGATCCACTTCATTCAGAACCTGTTCTGTATGAAGTTGCTTATGTATATGGGCGGTGGCGGCATTTACAATCAGGTGGATTGCATGCTCGTATACTACTTCAATTTTATAAAAATATAGATATCCATATATCCAGTTAGACTATGTAGTCGTTAATTTATATTGTAAAAACCAATAGCAGACTCAATCTCGTCAAAAGTAATCAAAATACGTTGTTACGATAAACTATTTTTTTGTAGGTGGAAACTATTCATTAACAAGCGGATATGCGAATAGCTATTTTAGTACCGATAACGTTACTCGTATAAAACATGTTACAATTAA
>MOOZ01000787.1:243616-256824 GCA_002930495.1 Cecropterus lyciades
GGACCAGTAGTTCCTGAGATTAGCGCGTTCAAACAAACAAACAAACAAACAAACAAACAAACAAACAAACTCTTCAGCTTTATAATATTAGTATAGATTATACGTTATGTAAATTAAAATGTTTTAAAGGATTTTTAAATAATTTTCCATAAATGAAAATATTCCTGGAATAAAATCCAAATTCTATTATGATTCGTGCGTTCTGCAAGTAAAACAAATATCATAACCCATAATAGATTTCTCTCCAGTTTCTCCTTTAACCATAACTACTGCTGCTTCGTTATATATATTTCACGTTTCACCTATTAGACGTTTGTTCACTACTGGACATAGGCCTTCCCTCGTGAAGGATATTTGCTAATACTTAGGGTGCCTGGCCACACGTGTGATTACCGCAGTGAGTGATAATGCTACATTGTAATCTGCTATTGCCAATCTCCGGCCAATCTGCTATTGCCAAGCTTTGAAGCTTAGCCGTCTCCTAAGAGATTCACGAGACGATTCTTCCAAATAATACAAAATTTGTAAAAAAATATTTTCTAAACTGTCAAACAGCAAGTCCACAAAATATGTATCAATTATTATGATAATATGTATCATCTTGATTTTATCTTATTATCCAAATTAATCAAACGAATCGGGCATTGCCCTATTCGTACAATGATTTTACAAGGCAATAATCGTGATAAGTCGTTACAAATATATTGCATCACAACGTGTTGCAAACAAAGAATACCTACTTACTTGAATGTTTAAATATCCATTTATTCAATTTGTTTTTGAATTGAATCATAATTCAATTAAAGTTTATAAGCAGATTATATTTTGCTTGTCAACATTATCCAGATAATTATGTCAAAAAATTAATTTGCTGACTTTAATACTGATGTGGCAACTGCTGCTCATGGACATATGCAAATAACGCAACGTTGACTGAAATCTTCCTTGAGGTTGGCTTCAGATGCGTTGCTACCTCTGGGGAATAAGATGGAACGTCTCGTATAAGTACGAGTACCGTTTGATTACCACAGTACGTTTCTATGTTCGGCGATTAGTTGGAAAAGCGTAATGGATTAATAGATAAATTATTCGGTATTACAACAAACCTTACTTCTATTTTTATATTAAAGGTCATCGCTTTTAAGTACATACTATACCATATTTTTCCTTTGATGATTCATTATTGGATATATTGTGAAGTGTGCCTTAACAGAGTTTTTCCATGACAGCTGTGGACCCCTTTTTAAAAGATAGAATGGCATCTCATCTTCAATCAATGCGACAATAGCATTCATAGTACTCTTTTTAAATGTCCCTGGTGTAGAGAATAAACGCTTTCTACAGTCATAGCCCCACAGTAGGATTTTCTCCTGTGTCGTGGGTGCCATGGACACACAAAGACGAATGCACAAACACCCAGACCCAGAACAGAAATCTAAACTCATAATTCAGATGTCTGTCTGGCTGGGGATCGAACCCGGGACCCAATGCGTGTCAGACCGATATGGTGACCGCTCCACCACGTGGATCGTCAAAGAATGTAGGCAATAATTAACAATAGCCGACGACTAAGATTATACAATAATGATCAACTAACGCAGCTTATACTAGATTATTTTAAAATTTAATAGAAGTTATTTTGATAACAACATTATATACATAAGAGTAAAATTTCTCAAGTCTATATAGGTTAGTACTATATTCGATAGATGAATGTGTTGGCTAGAACCTCGAAGTTGCGTTGCCTCCAATATTTGTCCCGGACAGTTCAGGCAGACAGGATAATTAGAGACATAGGTTGCATGTCGTTCCGTCTTCCCACAATCTGCCAGTCGCCAAATCACATATCGAGTTCGTGCTTCGACTAAATGCTGTCCTGGATACATAAATTGCAATTTGCGAATAAATAGAAAATTATGTTTCCATGTGTGTTTCTATCGGATCATGCTACATAACTAAATAGACGTCGTTTACTAATATACTGGTGCCGTCTGAATCCAACGGTTTTCTGTCTTCTTCAGGTTATTTTTCCACCTGCATTAAAATGACTTTAGCAAGATATATATACTATTATTGTACTATATACTATAGTCATATTTAATAAACCTGTAATTTATACAGTATTATATATATTGGTTAATATATGTATATACTGTCTCGTTTTTGGGTACAATAAAGTATATTATAATTATCATAATGATTATGTATATACCAATATTCTATATTGTTATTTAAATGAAATGTCTTGTAATAATTTATCTTAAATACATTCATAAATAATATATTTTATTTTTAAACGTAACTTGATAAAAACATTTAAGATGAAAATTCGTCGTCAACTCGCAATTCTCGATAATGGTTTATGTTTTTACCAGCAAAGGTGCAAATAAAAGTTAAGTAAATAATTACGTATGCTTTAATTTAATTAAGATAAATCATAAATTCATATACACAAAATAGTAATATTTTAGCACATTTAATTTTTAAATTTATATCACATTAATGATGAATAAATTTTAGCAAAAAGTGTTAATATTTTAATTAATTTCATCCTATAATCACTTCTCGCTCACTTATCAAGATAATCTTATTTTCAGAAAAAAAAACTTTGAAGTTTTAAGGCATTTCATGTAAATCTTTGCCCTTTATTCATCTTTTGTATAGGCTAAATCATTTGTGACAATATTAACATCATGATCGCATATTGCCAACTCTTGCTTCGAGGAATAACATACAACTTGACGTGTGAGTAAACACTACTAATATTTGCAAAGCTTATAACTTAGTACACTTAAGAAAATATAATTTAGCTTCAAATTAATTTAACAGTTACTCCCAACATGCAAATACGCTGAATTATTGAGATGTTTGACGCTTACAATTTATTAAACCAATTAACAATTAAAATTCTTTTAAATTATACAAGTTTTATTATATAAGTTTTTATTTGAACGTATAATTTTATTCTAAAGTCCTGGCAATATGTTTATAGGAGGACACTAAAGTGACTAGTATATCACATGAGATGTTTTAAAATAATATATAATAAAAATGTTAAGATACTTTTACTTTATAACCACTTGTTATAAATGGAGAAACGCAACGCCAAAACGATACAAATACACATGACAGTAATATTAAAGCAGTAAACAGCCCCGTTAAAACAACTAGAACAAGTTTTAGTTCGTAGTACTCGGCCCAGGACATGTTGGCGGCGGGCGCGCGCAGATGCTTCGCTCCGCCGTGCCGCAGCACGTGCTCGACCCACCACACGGCGCGCTCGAGCGGCTTTTGTGGCTGATCGTTCATCTGCTTACGGAGTCTGGCTATGTTTTCACGGTAGCTGAAAATATATTGTTTTCTAAAAGTTTCTACAGTTTACATTTTTTTTCAGGTCAGCCAAATAAAATTGAAGAAAAAAATAAGAACATTAAACGTAATATACAATTAAAATCAAATAAAATTCAAGTAAAAACATACCTTTTATCCGAAGTAATGGTCTCTATAGCATTCTTAAGTTGTGATTTAGTGAATTTGGTAAAGTCAAGTTTGACACCAATTTTCAGTTTAACATATTTTTCTGCATTATACCACTGATCGCCGATCATAGGAATGCAAACTAATGGAACGCCTGCTGTTATTGCTTCATCTGTAGACTGCAAGCCTCCCTGCATCACAAAAGCTTTGACGTTTGGATGCCCTGAAACGATAAAACTCAATAATAACTATGCATTTTATTATGCCATTTTATTATTTGATATGTTTTTACCCTTGTACTATAACCTATTAACTATATTATTTAGGTATCTAATGACTCCTATCATACTGACACTCAAGTAATTCACTATTTTGTTGAGGGATACTTGTTCGCGCTTCATGTTTTTCTACGTTATCTATATAGTATCATACTTTTATCCACTGTCCAAAAACTGCAAATGTTTATAAATGTTATGAACATCAGTTACAAGTGATTCTATATATCCCTATTTGTACTCTATGTAAACAATATGTAAAGTTAGCGCAGTAGTGATTTTACTTACTCAGAAGATCAGATTGTGGTAACCATTTAGAAATTCTTATATTTTCCGTCCTACCAGGTAGTTCATCATCATTCCACTTAAATAAAATATCATATGGTAGTTGAGATAACGTTTCAATTAAAACTTTTAACCTCTCTGGAGGAAACATCATTGGATGAATATTAGTTCCGAAGCTTACATAGACGACACCATTCTTGGACGAATCTAAGTATAGTTTTAAATCCTGAAAAATATACAATATAAATGGTTAATAAGTTTACTATTTATTCCTCTCATAAAAACAAATATTTTCGTGGTAATTAATACGTAAAAAAGTATAAAAATAGAAATACCTGAGGTAATTCTTTTATAGGTTTCTGATGCAATCCTCCCATGAAGACGACGCTTGGTGGCATAGGCTGATTATCCATCCAGATAGGGTGAACATTTAGAAACAACATATCGACATTATTAACTAATTCACTAAGAGATGGAATGTTTGGTCCGAAAATACTTTGCAACATTTCATCATGTACACGTTCATGAACTTTGTTAGAATGCAAGAGTCGAACATGATTATAATATTCTCTAATTTTATCCCATAGTGAGAGATTATACAAACGTAGACGGAAAGGTGTCGGATACAAAGTAGGATGCGTTGAAGCTCCAATTATTTCAAGATTTTCTTCCATCGCACCAAAGGAGCTAATTTGAATAACCGGTGCCTTGAATATGTGTGAGAATATCATCGCCGGTCGCATGTAAGCTTCGATGAGTAAAAGATCAAATTTTTTCTTCTCTCGAATCAAAGCTTGAACCTGTTCTGATTTTAGTTGCACTCCAACGACTGTCATAAAATGTTGGATATGTAGTAACTGCGTCATCCACTGCGATTCATCACCGACTTCATGCTGAGTTGAACTTGAAATCATGTCGTTAAAAAAATTATAAGATATATCATGTACGTCGATTTCTGTATAATTTGCCGGTGCTTTACCATTTGGAAAAACTGGATTTGTCGTAATCACTACAACTTCGTGACCACGTTTCGCTAATTCTTGCGTTAAGACTTGAAACACTACTTGGTGGCTTATAGAAGGTGTTGGAAACACAGCCAAAATTTTCGCTGTATCCGTCAAACTTAAAGCACTTAAAACACACATCAATTTTAATACCTTGTACATTATTGAAAATGTTTTATTAATCTAATTGACCCTATCTAATAATTTATGACTATAAACTGTTGATATCATATTTTGTAGGCCTCTAATTGGATTCAATTTATATTACAGTATTTATAGAAGATATAATCAATATATTTGATAGCGTATAATCACATCGATAAAAGTAGTAATGGTAAGAGTGTGATTTACACGACGTTCTCATGTGAGTTCCATTATGATATTCATAGCCGATTTTTATTTGGTTTTAAACGATTATCGGATTGGGAATAAATTACGTCAAACTTACAGTTGTTTTGATCTAGATAATTCTACTATCGTAAAGATAACTTTAAGGACGGTAGTTGTGGTGTCGTGAGTAATTGTGTGTATTCTATTTTTTTGTTGTGATAATATACATCTGTAATCATATCGCTCATAGACGATAAGTCTTAACCGAAGTTAGCCACAGACGCGTCCTTTCAGACTAGAAGCAGAGCACAATACGGGTGTTATTAATAGATCTACGTAAAAGTTTATATCACTTCAATTATTTTATTAAAAGACCAACCAAATAATATTAGAATTCCAATTTAGATTTCCGCTTAATCAAGTCTGAAGCTTTTTGTATAAGATGTGCTAACTTAACTTTTATTGTGTTAGGAAGCTTGTTCTAAAATTAATGACAATAATGGTAAGATCTTTTGACTTTATTAATACTGCTATCAACTCGAGACGCGCAACATAGTTATATAATTACATGATTATGAGAATAACATCAGACTAATAAGAAGCCCCGTTACTATTACTGGAATAATTTTCAGTTCTTAGTATTCTAAATTTGGACGTGTATATTGAACATCTAGTATTACATTAGTCGAGAATTAATCATATTTTTGACTACTGGAATACATAGTTACAGTATGTTTTGTCGTATTTGTGACATGAAATGTATGCAGATTTAATATTGAAACTTGTTTACGATAAGGTTATCGTGCATTTATTGAGGTATCTGTTATTAGTATCGGATATTATGATACGAGATAAATATATCATTGACTGCTCCAAAATTGAAAATGTACGCGTTTTAAAACATTTACAACTCATTTATTAAACAGCCCTGTACAGTTAAATCTGTTCAAAACCATCGTTAACAATGATCTGTTTAAATTCTTATTAACCATCGATTATTTATGTTAAACTAAATAGTCCAGCGATTAGTGGTAATCAGGGTAATACGGGATTATGTCATATCCCACAATCTCGTGTGAGGCAGCCTTCGTGATTGGGGGTTCTTTGCCCTGGGATTTAGTAGCGAGAGCCCTTGTGTCACTACGTCAGTGACGTTAAGAGGAGCGACGATCCCGAAGCCACTTGTCCATACACCAGGAATTAAAGCGGCACAGAGCTGAGCTGTGCCAAATGGCTACTGGAACGTGGACGTCCAGACTGGCTCATTCTAGCGCCGGTCTGAGGAATATCAAGGCAACTCGTCCGATCTTCCACCAATGGTTGAGTAGGCGATTCGGCACCCTATCCTTCCGTCTATCACAGTTGTTCTCGGTACATGAATCTTTCGGGAATTACCTGTGTCGGATCGGGCAGGAGCAGTCAACTAGATGCGATCATTGTGACATTTGCCTCGATTAGATGGCCAACATACACTGGATGTATGCCCTGCGTGGAGTGCGAAGCGCAGAGTGTTCAACTCTGTTTTAGGGGTCGACCTCTTACTTCCAACCATGTTTCGTGCCATGGTCGGAGATGACAAGACGTGGCAGGCGGTGCAATCCTTCTGGGAAGCAGTGATGCTCGCGAAGGAGGCGGCGGAGAGGGCCAGGAAAGATAATACATCGTTCCAGCCGCTTTTGCGGAAAGCACAAAGAGCGGCTTTTGCGGAAAGCTACTCTTTTCCAGTCCCATGAGCCCACGGAGGTACGGGGTCCCCCCTCCCTCTTGGGACGTGGTTGGCGACAACACCAGCGCCGGCCGACGTTGCCGCGAATGTAATGCTAACGCCTTCTCGTGACCCGGAATCGAGTTTCCAGAGAAACGACACGGAGTTTTGTTGCAAATAATAACTCAACGAGATAATTAGATACAAAAATACGGCAACTGTAATAAGAAGCCCCATTAGTACAACTAGAACAAGTTTCAGTTCGTAGTACTCTGTACAGGACATGTTGGCGGTGGGTGTGCGTGCGCAGACGCTTCGCTCTGCAGGGCTGCAGCACGTGTTCCATCTGTTTTAGTGTTTTAGTATAATATGAGATAAAATTGAAAAATAAAAGAAATCTAAATGTACTATATAATAAAAAAAAAATTAAATTAAAGTTACTTAATGTCCTTTATCGCATATCACATTCTTGAGCTGCAATTTTGTGAACCTGGTAAAATCAAGTTTCAAACCAATTTTCAGTTTAAAGTATTTTTGTGCATTGTACAGTGGTACAATGTACAAACATATTGATGAAATGCCTGCTATTATTGCTTCATCTGTGGAAGCCTCCCTAAGAAAGGCTTTGATTTTCGGATGACCTTGAATAAAAATCCTCCTTTCTATGATATTGAGGTAATAAACGAGTCAGTCCATCCACCTAATAATAAGTGGCTCCTGCCACCTCTGTAATCAACTATTACTGCCAAGTAAAGTAATACAAGGAAAAAAAGACAAACCCACTAAGTTACTTGCCGGATCTTCTCAGTTGAGGCCGTGTTCCGATCGGTGGTAGTGTAAGAAAAAATATTTTAACTGACAATTTGTAAGTGCCCCGTAGGCCTATAAAAATATTTCACTTCATTTCACAACCCCAGATAAGATAATATTCTTGCTTGAGATTGGCTACATGCGTTCCTACTCTTAAGATTAAGCTGGAACTCTTACCACCTCCTTCAGACACGTTAATGAATGACATTGCTGTTATTAGGCCGAAGTAGATAAGTAGTACTTCCGGAGTGGAACCACAAAAAGTTCTACCATCTTTAAAGATTACCTCTTGTATAGTACTCGTAACTACTCATGTTCATTATGCTTATATGATAAGCCCTTATGGATGGATAAATTTTATGGGCGCCTATGTCTAGCGTGAAGCAATTTTCCGTTTCGGTTCATATGATACGACTTTTATATGAGGCGACCATTCACAGATGGCACTAGTCACTTATCATCAGATGGACTGCGTGCTTGTTTGCTACTTCAATATAATAAAACAGATACAAGTATCCCCAATATTATTTGTACTTTGTCACGGAATAACTCTATTTTAAACTCTAAAAACTAAAACGCCTGTAGGTTGCGTAGACAAAAATTCCTTAGGAACAACATTATTTCAGAGGACGTGATAACTTATAAGAATTCGGCGAAGTAAAAGAGGAGTTATGATTTTGGCCATTATATATATATATGTTATGTATGTATGTGGATATATACATAACTTCTTAACCTAATATCGCATCATAATTTGTATGTGAGTCAAGTAAGTCCGCTGGTTATAGGGAATGTGACGTGTGTGTTGCAACCACAAGCAAATATCAAAATATTTGCCTCTGATTTTTTTTATTAGATTAAAGTAGCAAACAAGCATGCCGTTCTTGTGGTAAATGGTTCCCGTCTCTTATTCACATCAGTAAGTGACTTCATATAAGACAGGGCTCCTATCTGAAGTAAATCATAGCTATCGTGCTTCACTTGAAGACTAAAATGGCGGCCTCATACATAGAAGTAAGCCGGCAACCACACCACACCGAAACCCAAGAACTGCTTCACGCTAGAAGTACGGCAAGTGAGGCAGTGGTACCTCCCCGGTCGAACTACACTTTTTTTACCATCTGACATCATTGTTCTAATTATTTGTATCCGTAGCAGTAGTAGAAGCTCTAACTTTTAAAGGTTTATTGGGAAGGGTAAGGCAGATCATTGTTTCAAAGCGTTCCATCTCAGATTTAATTATAAAACTATTAAATCATTATCTGATATTATGGATGCATCCATATAATTTAATATAAAATAATAAATTTTAAGTTATTTTGCTATATTGAAGAATGTCATATTATTATTAATAAGAACAGTAGTGCTACACAGTTGCATGTGTAAGATGTAGTGGTGGGATCTGTTAATTTGAATCTCGAAGAATATAATATGTCCTTTACCATATCCGGCCTAATCCATTTTTAGTGCATGATATATTATAATTTCTAACTTATTGTATAATTAACTTCAAACTACATTTTTTGCACAACATCTTAAAACTACATTCTTTGCATATATTTAATGTCGAATAAAAGAACCAAAAGTTTTTTTTTTTCACTTTATTTAAGTTTATCGTATTTGAAAACAAACCCAATTACATAAGAATTCCAAATCAAATTTACGCTTAATCAATCCTCAAACTCTATAGTTTATTAGTCCAGCAGATCCAGTCTTGGTACTAACAGTACATTACACTAAGCAGAGCATTAAGCTTTTTTAATTTTATCAGTATCAACTCCAGACATGCAACGCCATAGAAATAGAATTACGTATGAAACTAATAGTAAACTAATAAGTAATCCCATTAGTACAATTAGGACAAGTTCCAGTTCGTAGTACTCTGACCAGGACATGTTGGCGGCGGGCGCGCGCAGATGCTTTGCTCCGCCGTGCCGCAGCACGTGCTCGATCCACCACACGGCGCGCTCGAGCGGCGTTTGAGGCTGGTCGTTCATCTGCTCACGGAGTCTAGCTATGTTTTCACGGTAGCTGAAGAGGATTTGAATAAATTATTGTTTTAAAATGTTTACAGTTCTCCATTAACAATTAACTGAAATATTGTGAAAAAGCTATAGGGTTAGTATGTAAATACAGTTTTTATAAAATATAAATACAATAATTTTATAAAATACCTTATATTTGAAATTGCTGTTTCAATCGAATTCTTGAGTTGTGATTTAGTAAACGTGTTAAAATCGAGATTAAGACCAATATTCCATTTGACATATTTTTCTACATTGTACCACTGATCACCGATCATAGGAATGCCAATTAATGGAACGCCTGCTGTTATCGCCTCGTCTGTGGACTGTAAGCCTCCTTGCGTAACAAATGCTTTTACTTTTGGATGTCCTAAAAAAATAATTCACATTAGATAATTAAAAAGATGACTTTTTTTCATTATGAGTTTTTTATTTGATATATTAATTTTGCTTACGCAAAAGATCCGATTGCGGTAACCATTTAGAAATTTTGATGTTTTCTGTTCTTCCAGGTAGTTCATCGTTATTCCATTTAAATAAAACATCGTATGGTAGCTCGGATAATGCTTCAGTTAAAACTCTTAACCTTTCTGGAGGAAACATATCTGGAAAAACTGTAGTGCCAAAACTAACGTAAACGACGCCATTATTAGATGAATCTAAGTATGTTTTTATGTCCTGAAAAATTATTATGAAATATTTTTTGTATCATTATATACTAAGAAAATATACGGAGTGTTAATTATAATATAATTTAATTTTAAAGAAGAAGTACCTGTGGCAGTTCTTTCCTAGGTTTTTGATGCAAACCTCCCATAAAGATGACGCTTGGTGGCACAGGTTGATTATCAATCCAGATCGGGTGAACGTTTAAAAACAACATATCGACATTATTATTCAGCTCATTAAGAGGCGGTATGTTTGATCCTAATATTTCTTGCAACATTTTATCTAGTATACGTTCATTAGCTTTATTGGAATACCACAGTTGGAAGTGACGATAATATTCACGAATCTTTTCCCACAGTGAAAGATTATAAAAACGTTGACGAAAATGCGACGGGTACAGAATAGGATGCGTTGGAGCTCCAACAGCGTCAAAATTTTCTATCATAGCACCAAATGAACTTACTTGGATGACGGGTGCTTTAAATATATGTGAGAAAGCCATTGCTGGTAGTACACAAGCCTCAATCAGCAATAAATCAAACTTTCTCTTTTCACGAATTAAAGCTTGAACCTGTTCAGTTTTTATTTGCACTCCGAAAATTGTCATGTAGTGTGGCATAGTCTTTAATTGTCTTGTCCACACAGATTCGTCTCCAGCGTCACTAAATTTTAACATCATATCGTTCTTAAAATCATAAGACACATCGTGTATGTCGATTTCTGTTAAATTTGTAGGTGCTTGTCCTTTTGGATAAACTGGATCTGTCGTAATTACAACAACTTCATGACCGCGTTTTACTAATTCTTGCGTTAAGATTCGAAACACTGCTTGGTGGCTCACAGAAGGACTTGGTATCACAGTTAAAATTCTTGCAGTGTCTGTTAAATGTAAAGCGTTTAAAACACACACAAATAATAATATTTTAACCATTTTCTTACATGTTTCTTATTTTAATAGCACTGTTTATTAATATAACTTGTTTTTATGATTGTATATAAATTTTATTTATTGTAGTATTTATACGAGTTCTTATCAAGAAATATTGTGTAAATACTTTGATAAAAATAACCTGAGAGTATTAAGTCTCATGAACTTACAGTAATCAAATTAGATAAAAGGTGACAGTTCATTAGCTACTAATAAGTGATAGTTGCTAAAGTTACTTGACTGTTATCTTAGCTACTGCCTGCTCAAGCGGTCCTTTATTGCATGATTGACCGACAAGCGATACAAATTGGATTTGATTCTAAGTCTGTTTACAGTCGCTTTTTACACATAAACAGATGTATGTGTATAGATATTACGTAATAGTCTCCTAGCTATTTATCAACAGTTTAGGTAGTCGTGTCAACCATAATATATTCGCTGAAGCTACCAGATTCTCATTGGGGGTTTAGCTTAAGTCTCGCATCGATAGGTCAAATCGCATATATAAATATTGTGGAGATGTCCCGCAATCAGTAAAGACATGGCACCAATGTATTCTAAATAACGCTATCGGAATTTTCTCAATATCCTGCATAATTATATACAAGTTCCGAACAGAACTGTCGGAACACGGCCGCTCCTCGGGCATGATCACCTGGAGGGAGATCTCCCTTTGCCAAAATATAAATACTTGATATCATAAATTGTAATCTATCTATCACCTAAAATTAGTTTGTATATATTTAACTCTTTATAGGCCATTAACCATTAAACCAATAATATTAGCCACGTAGTATATAATTTTATTCCTGGCCAAGTTAGCAATAACTTTGAGCACTGATAATGATTAGTTTCACTTTAAGATTGGCTGTCAAACGATTAATTCTGTTAGCCAATTGTTACCGTATTAATTGTCAGATATATATACTTGAGTTATCATATAGGTAAAAAAAGTAGGTAATATATTTGGAAAGTGGCAGAACCAGGACCGTTCGATCGGGGAGGTACGATCATCGGATCTATTTCTATTGTTAAGCAGTTCTTGTGTTTCGTTGAAAGAGTGTTAATTCCGGCTGTTCTAAATACGAGGCAATCATCTCAGTCCTCAGGAGTAGAATTTGAGTCCTAACTAAAGTCTTCTTTGCTTTGCTACTTCTGACGACTAAGATGGATCAGGCAAATTGTCGTGTGACATTACAGCTGCAAGAATCAATCTTCGATAATGGTGATATATTTCATCTTAAAATCATGGTTTTAATATATTCTCGGGTTTTAAATATTTAGTCTGAATTTCAATACTAAGTTCATATAACGTATATGTTATGAGAGTATCCAGATTTTCGTGTAACTGTAAAGAAGAAAGAAACAAAACCTCACAGAGGTAATTTCTATACTATCTAATTCTTTAGTTGTTGCAGAATAATATTCGTTTATTTTTTCATATTTTTACATGATAGCACATTTTCAATCTAATATTTCAGTTAAATGCAAGTCATCCTGGGTATAATAAACTAGCTGCGCCCCACGGTTTCACCCGCGTATTAGTTACTACAAAGAAAACTAATTTATGTATTTATTTGGATAAGAATAAATATTATATTTATAAAAACAACTTCGTAAATAATGCATTATTTTAGAAAAAAATTGGTTAGCATATAAAAGGGTACAGTGAGTTTACCTGAAAAGATAGACATATGCTGT
>MOOZ01000789.1:16904-35989 GCA_002930495.1 Cecropterus lyciades
CCTTTCTGGTGCCGGCGATGAACATGGGGGATACTGAATCTATCACATAACACACCTGTTAAAGTAAACTTGTGATATCGATGTGCTTCAAGGTTCGTCTGCGAGAACTAAACTCATATCTGCCTTATAGCACTTTTCGCGCTACTTCTGTAACCCTTCATTCCTTACCTGGTCACGGATTTGAGTGTGTTTCCCAATTAGCGGCAGTGTATCAAAAATCCACGATAATAGGAACCATCTATCTGGGATGGTGAACGTCCTCCGTCTAGATAAATGTAAATTGGTACGCTTCAAACACTTTTGCATGGAAGTTTAACTACATTTCCGATTAGTTATAAAGCAATACTTACAAATATTATAAATGGGAAAGTTTGTGAGAGTGTACATATGTGTGTTTGTTACTCATTTACGCAATAATTACTGGTCGGATTTCGCTGAAATTTGGCACACAAATAGTTTATGATCTAGATTAACATATAGGATATTCATTGTCGTGATAAACATGCCCAAAACGAGCGGAGCCGCGTGAATAAGTTAGTAACAACTAACTGTCTAACACAGCGATGAATGTTTGAAACATGAACTGTGGGTTCTTAGTGTGAGTTATTGAAATTAATACCACGTGACTATAATTGCTTTACCTGCTTAATTAGATTGCATGTTCAAAATACTTGATGTTAATTATTACTGTAGATTATAGTGATAATTAATAGTGATAATCAGGTGGACGATTTCGGTTTAGCACGTACAAAGCGTCAAATATCATACTCGAATAGACTTCCTACACTTTGATCGTGTCATAAAGCTGTAATCCAGTAAAGTAGTTCCGTAGAATAATTAGCTATCTTTGCAATTACGGGCTATAAACTATAAACAAAACAGTCGTTGTAGGGAAATAGTGTGTCCACAAATCTTTATGTTTTATTGGATTGCCTTCAATGACGATATCTTAGTAGAGATATGATCTTTACGGCTTTAAATGATGGACACCGGCTCTGTTGCTCGATAAACAGGAGATTTACTGCCCTTATCAAGATTAAGGCTGGTCGCCCATTGGTGCCTATCTCTTGAGCTGTTACTATTAGCGATCAAGTACGGAACTAGCAAAACTGCTGTCAAACTGCTTAGCGACTAATTAGTAGCTAATGCATCTATAGAAACGAATAAACAATCGATTGTTGATAAACTTTTCTAATAAAATCAAACGTGCCACTTGTCAGTCGCTCAAGCAACGATTAGTCTGAGCGGCAGCGACTTAGGCAGCTACTAAATGCAGTAGCTTAAGCGACAAGATAGCTTTAGCAACTACCGCTCAAGGGATAGTAACTAATGTGTGGTCAGCTTTAATAGCGGACCTGTTGAGTTATAACCACTTTATAGTGAAATACCCAGAAATTTGACAATACAGGATAGGAATGTCTGTTTGTGGGAGGTAAGGATATTACCGAGTATTTTAAGCCTTACTAAATCACTGTAACTGTTGTCGTAAATCTACCAGATGATCCCTCGAACTCTGTGATCTTTATTTATGTTGTTGTTAGATTATTTTTATTTCCGGCTCTTCGATGAGAGGTGCTATATTTATGCGTTCAATCAAATAGATTCTAACGGTGTGTTTGATTTTTATTCTTTGGTGTATTGTTGTGTGTTTGGTATGAATTCTGTATATGTTATATTATTTTTACTGAGTTTGTTAGTGCTCTTAAGAAATGGTCTGTGTTAAATTGTTGAGATTTCTGAAAAAATGGCCGAAGTTTCTGAGTAATAATGTAAAAATACAAACCTTTATTTTTACATTTTTATTAAGAGTCACTGTATAATATTTCACACAAAATATGTTATCGCCTTAAAGTTTTAAAAAAGTAACTCCTGGTTCAAAATTAATAAAAATAATATCATATATAAAAATGAAGCAAGCTGGGCTAAAAGCCTATTTCGGGCGTGGAAAAACATATATCGTATATTGGCTCAAATGTATTAATTTTCACATTATTTTTCCATTAGACTGAAGTAAGGAATATATATCTACAACACTAATAGGTGACACATAGGTCCTTTTACGTTTAATTGAAATTATAGTATATATAAACCCACAAATATTTATAAACATAAACATTTTATAAAAAGAAAATGTTATTAAAATATTATATCCTAGCATTACCAAGTATTTTGTACTACCGAAAGATGTACTCATTATTTTAATAGATTACAACAGAAGCATTTAACAGGTTATATTGTAAATGTATAGTACAAATGTAACAGTATAAACATAGATATGCATATGCAGATACCCGCAAGACGAAGTCGTCACTATACCGCTCGGACACGCAGGGGTTTCGGTTCTATCTCCGGTCAGCCAGACTGATATTATCTTTGTGATGGATTTATACGCATATTCTGAGTCTGGGTCACTGCATACATCTTTGAGCGTGTCCAGGACTGCCACTATTAAAGTAATCCTAGAGTGAGCCTATGAAAATAACAATGACTTATAGCTCGTCTATATCTCATAGCTCACATTTGAGCGTTTCAATCCATAATATGCATTTTTTACAGCTAAAGTATAAATTGCAATGGACGTATAAACTGCACTGATGTATTACATTACCAAATGTATTGAAAACTATTACCCTAGGGCCATAAAACATTCGTTCTGAGCGTCTTTTGTTTGGTCAATCTCTGCATTGAACGTTCAAAACAAATTTTTGTACCCGATCTAATAAGGTCAAGAAGTTTTGCTGGATTTTGAAGAGGATATCACTAAAAAATTTTGAAAAGACGCTTGAAATAGATGTTTCGTGGTTCTTGGGACACTTATTTTTGATGCAGATTATATTGGTATATTGATTTTTTTAATTTAAGATATATTATTTGGTTTAAGACTGTCGTTGTGAATATTATACTCCGGGTTACTCGGTTTTATTGTTAATAAAATATGGTTGTCATAAAATTAAGAATAGTATCTTTTATTCTATAATTCCTACCATTACTTTTTATTATTGAATACTTTCTTCAACTATTATAGTATTTAATCGTTTATTCATGGTGTTTTAATCACAAATCAATTTTATGTAAGTTTTAATCATAATGACATTTGTTAAATAAAATCTTATCCGTTAAATATAAAATAATTTATGTTGAATCACTACATAGTATAAAACAAAGTCGCTTTCTCTGTCCCTATATCCCTTTGTATGCTTAAATCTTTAAAACTACGCAAATGATTTTGATGCGGTTATCTACTAAGATAGAGTGATTGAAGAGGAAGGTTTATATGTACAATAACATCCATTAAATAGTGGAGAAATACTGTTATTTTTAAGGTTTCTAATGTGATTTCGTAAATAATTACATTTTGTCCGCTTACATTGCAAACGCAGGCTGAACCCTACGAGATTTATCAAAACGATGTACTAAGTATTGTACACATTGAAAAGGTCTACAGAACCTCCGCGATGGTATATGGCTATCTCTGATGGATATCCCATAATAACATTTTTTGTCATTTACTTTTTACGACAAATAATGGCTAATTTTCAAAGCGATTTTAACCAATAAAGCATTAATCTTTATCCAATTAAATACCTTACATTGTTGATTTAATATAGATCTATAGGGCCCTTTACAGCATATGATTGAAATAAATATTTTCGAAGATATTACACATTTAAAAATTGCGAAACGTAGCATTTGCGGCGGTACCGGCATAAGATACGGCGGCGGTACCGGTAAAATAATAAAATAGAGATTATAAAGGTATAAAATTTCGGTTAATGTATATCACGTTACATTTCTTTTAAACGCGGGTGAAACCGCGGGCTCAGCTAGTATAACATAATCTCCAATTTGATATATATGTTTGATATATATGTTTGATATATATGTTCCGTGGTAAATCATCGTGATATTAAAAATCAAAATAATTATCGACACTGTTAATAGATACCTACTAATACAGTGCTGCATGACCTTTGGAACAATTAATACTAACATATTTTTTTAAGAAAAATATGAAAAATATTACAAAAGAAATATATATATTTTTTTGTTAAATTGTCACTACGATACAGGAAACTGCTAACGTAATTTATTTGATACATAATTGGTAGAAATATTTCAATGATTTTTAATAACTCTCAGGTATGTAGGTTTCCACATGATGTTTTTTTTCCCCTTAAAGCATCCAACAATGTCTTGTTGATATTACACAGTATATCAACAAGACATTGTTGGATGCTACGCTACAAAGAATATATTGCTCACCATCTTCTAATTTTTGCCCCAAACTTAAAGCAATTTATAATTAATTTCTAATACGAGTACATAACTTAAAAAAAAATAAATATACGTGATAGGAATTCGACTTTCGATATCCCAGAATGAGAGGTAGTATTTAATACATAAGGCTATTACAGGGGTTGATTACAAATATCCATGGCAGCAGTGGCCATATCACCAGGAGTAATGCGTGCTACTTTTAGTTTGCTACTTAGATATTATAAAAATAATCATTTGCAAGTCATTTTTATAAGGTATTGATTCACAAGTTGTTTTATTTGCAAGCTGTTTCTTGTTTAACTGTTGCTGCTCTTTACTTCGGTTGGTATGAGCATTTTTATACTTTACGTTTTGTTTATCAGATTGAAGTAGCAAACGAGCATGCAGTCCACCTGATGGTAAGTGGTCACTGCCGCCCATGGACATCTGTAAACAACTTCATATAGAACAGGGGTTATATCTGAAGTAGATCACAGATGCGTTGCTACTCCCGAGGATTGAGATGGTCGCCTTATTTATATGTGAGCTGGTGACCACACCCTTCGTGGCGGTGGTACCTCCTCAGTCGAATTAAACTGGTTCTACCACCTTTACTATTCCCGACTATTTAAATATTCCCGAATACATGCACAGTGGCGCAAAATTGCCATCCGTTGTTTTTGACTGTATTATTTTTATAAATGATTGATTTAGTTTTAGATTGTTATTATTTGATTTCTAATTTTTTGTTTATTAAATAGAAAAAGTAATATCAGCCAAGTGATCACCGCCAGAATAAATGACGATACATGCCCAATTTATGGCTGTTTCTATAAATTTTGCTAGAACTTCCAGCTATAGTTTCCCTCATTCCTAACGAATACTCTGTTTATGGCTTTCAAAAGTCTAAGGATTGTTGGCATAGACTTGTCACTAAAAGAAACACTACAAAAAGAAGTCTAGAACGATTAAATCAGGTGATCTTGCTATTGCTTTGAATTGCCAAAACCTCTCGTTTTTTTTTTACAGTATGGAAGTAGCAAATGAGCATGTAGTCCATCTGATGGTAAGTGGCTACTGCTACCCATGGACATGTGTAATTAAACCTGGGTAGGATTAAATCTCACTTAAGGTTAGCCACAGATGCGTTGCTACGCATGAGGACTAAAATGGAATGCCTCGGAAGTTTATGTATGCCTTACCACACCCTTCAGACCAGAACACAGCAGCACTACACTGCTGTTATTAGGCAGAAATAGGCGTGGCGGTGGTGCTTCCGGAGTTGAACCACAAAGAGTTCTACCACCTTGTAAATTGTTGTTATAGCGGCAACAGAAATATATCATCTGTGAATTTTTTAACTGTTTAGCTACCACGGTTCATAACATACAGCCTGGTAATAGGTAGATAGACAGGCGAGCAACGTAGTCTTAGTAATAGGATTCCGTTTTCACCCGTTGGGTACGGAACCCTAAAAATAATAAACAAGTTTTGTTTTTGAAAGAATTTACCGACAAGGTTTCCGTATTTAACAACATTTGCTCTCAATTCGAGATACGACTTACCAATTGCAGTATCAGAGGTCATTTCAATGTTCGAGCTACAATACACTACAGCTACATAACACATCAATTTCAAATGGACAATTAAACAAATTGGATTAGTGTTGTATTGCAGGTTACTGTTGTCACGCAATGTTTCGTGTAACATTTAAGCAATTTGTATGGCTGACTGTACCCTCCTTATTAGTTTCAGTGTGAACTAACGGAAGTTTATAAGTGGTATACATTTTAAAATTAAGTAATATACCTGTAATGCTACTTAGAAGTGTTTTTTACTTAATTTTAAAAATGTATACCACTTATATTTATAATAGCTTTGTATGGCTTTGTATATATTAATAAATGAACTTGGACATATTTTGGATATCGTTTAAAACTTTTTTTAGCGATTGTGTAGTTGCTGTTGGCCCTACTGGCCTTTACAGCTTCACCGGGTTTTATGGCGAGCCAAAAGCTCAAGCCGGGACAAGAAGACTGGGTTGGAAGGGGGAGATGGCTTTGGTCCCCGTTGTCGAGTTCCTTGGCCATCCGCCTTCACTAGAGGGAAGGACGGTTGCGAACCCACCTGTTGCCAGAATCCTGAACTTTCGCGTAAGTCATGATAGGCCTAACGCAAGCTTTGTATAGGGTCACTTTGTGACGAAGTGCCATTTTGCTTTTCTTGCCTAACATGTAGAGTCGCCCAAGTACGAAGGCGGCCCTGTCTCTCGTTATTTTGATGTGCTGAGCTTGTTCAAAACATTGTACCTATGTAATTTATACCTAAATACGATGTTTGATGTGATGATGTGAGCCCCACGGCTGGGTAACATTAAACACGATTAAATAAAGATATTTTTTGTCTAGTTATCTTACTTTATTACAAGGCTTGTGTTGTTTTGTTTCTTTATTACTTTCAGTTGCTCGATAAAGTGATTGGGGTATGAAGCAATGAGATTGGATCCCTGGTGGATGGGGATGGAGTGCATCTGCAACTTTCTACAGAAAATTCACTTCATATGTATAATAAGATACAGCCGTTGCCGTCCGCAAGATTCGCTGCCCTTCCTTCCCTGGTACGCTACATATTTGGGCTTAAAGCCGACTGAATGATTGAGGTATTACACAATATTTATCATTATATAACCAAGATAGTTTATTATTTTACTATATAAGCTAGATAAAATCGTTATAGATTTGCATCTGCCTACGATAGTGATTACTGTGCTAGTTTGACACAGGACCCTGGCTTCAATCTTATTCTTATGAGTTTGTTTTTACGAGTGTGTGCGTGGTACCTACAAAGCAGAAACGCTAAAATGCTAGTACTATATGTAAATGTATTGAGATTGATTTCTACGGGCAGATGAGGGAGGGAGACATACTTTTTCGAGGCATTCCATGTTACACTGTCTGGTACACGACCCAAGCGGGCGGAGCCGCAAGGAAAAGCTACATAACTTATATATATAAGGGAATTTAAATATAACATCACTTAAAATCATTAAACGTAACTCTATGGAAAAATGTTGTACAGGCGAAACCGCTATGCGATTGAGCCTACAATCTTTGCAACGAAAGCAATGACATTTAGAAACTGTCCCCGCAATTATGTTTTTGCCTATAATTTCTCTGTCGGTTATATTCCGTTTCCCACTAGTGCACGGCGTGGGACCCATTGTTTAAAACCCCAAAGAAGAAATGTTGTATTCCATTACTAACGAGTACTAAATCATAAAAGATGTAAAGCGTTCGCTATACAAAAGTGCAAGTTTGTTTCCTCTTGTGTGTTCTTTTTTATGATAGAGTCACAAACAAGCAGTTCATCTGATGGTACGGGCACTGTCAACCATGAAAATCTGTAATGAACAGATAAGATTAGTGTTACCTAAGGTTGGTCACATTGCTACTCTTGAAGACTAACTTGGGATGCCTCGAAAAATAGTGAAATAAATAATATAGACATAAACATAAACGCTTTTTACACTCATAGCCCCACAGTAGGATTTTCTCGTGTGTCGTGGGTGCAATGGACACACAAAGACGAATACACAAACACCCAGTCTGTCTAGCCGGGGATCGAACCCGGGACCCACTGCGTGTCAGACCGGTATGGTGACCTCTCCGCCAGGCGGGTCGTCAACTATAATAAAATATAGCATAATCCATGTTCTATCGTTTTTGACTCATGACCAACACGTGGGTTATACCGTTGTATGTATCCTCGTAGCAAAATAAATAAAGTTTCTAGAAACATTTTTTTGTTAGATAACTCCTTTCAATGTACGAGTAATTAAGAAAAAGAAGTATGAAAACCTCGCAAACCCCCATTTCACTGTAACAATTCGTATGTTACATAACACTGGCAAATAGGTACGTGGTACACTTCCGTCTTCAATGCAATTACGAGTCTCGACGATTGCGCAAGCGCCTGCTCGTTTTTCAGTTATCAATTTGTTGTCGCACTCCAAACCGCAATTAAGCACGGTTTATTTTTTTCCTTGCGCAATATCAGATCTAGGGCGTATCGGATATTTTAAGGCTTTTTGGGGCGTATCAATGAATGACATAAGCTATGTCGTATATAAGCAATTATGCTATTAGAGTTATTTTTTAATTAATTGAATTGTGTTTGTACGGTACAAACTGGTACAAATATTTTTGAATTTATGCCTTTTACTATTTACTAAAAAATACGAAAAACATGCTAATATTAATGTATTTGAAATTCAACATATCTCGTAGAGCTACGAATTCTACGATATCTCTTGTAGTAGAATAGCTAACTAGAAACAACTTATTCAGTAGCACATCAACACGAATAGTACATTTTTATATTATGTTTTAACTTATGTATGTAAATAGCTAGAATTTCGATTTTGTTATTATAAATTATAATTTAAAGAACATACATTAAAATCCAAGTTCTCTGTAATGTATAATTGAATTGAATGCCATTAAACACAAGGTACCCCATTCAAATGAGAAGGCCTATGTTAAGCTGCAGTTGTAAGGGAAATTGTTAGTAGATATGACGATTATTACTGAGCCATCCATTCTAGTTCTATTTTAGTTCGCATTTCCCTTTGCGGAACGCGGATGTACGCTTCATCTGTTTCGTTCCGCATATGTGGCGGATGAGGAAGAAACAAATAAAATAAGAACACAGCTGTTGCTTCATCATTATGATTCTCAGAAATACGTTCCCGGAACTTCTATTAAATTGCGTGGATTATTTACACTCGCATAAATATATTAGTACTACGATATTTTGGTGAATTACTTTAGAATATGATATGGCTCATAATATATTTACTTTATATAAATTTCCTGTATAGCTTAAGTCCTATAAAGGCCTCTGTATAGCAAAGTTTTGAATCTTATACGAAAAGTACATAGCAAATAAAATTTGACATACATTTGTGAGTAGTAATTATTGACCATGTGATATAAATATTAGCGATTATTGAACAATATAAGGAATTGATAATAGCCATAAATATATAATAGATAATCATTTGTCAATAGAAAATTAGGTTTAAAATAAATGTATGTATTATAGTAGAGGTTAGTATGTAAGTCATAATAATGATAATCATTAAAAATGTTGCTTTTTATCAAACTTTATTGATATATTTAATATTTATCAATTGTAGCCTTGAACTTGTTTCTGTAAAGGTCATTGCTAGTGTTATATATAAAACATTTTATTTGGTAAAATTTATTTAAATTAAAGCACGTAACAATACTACTAAGATAAAAGAACACAAAATGTAATGGTAACACTATACTTACTAGGAGTCTTGTCTTGATATGTGACTTTCCGATTTTATCGACCATCTTGCAATTATTAGCAAGGCAAAAATCACTCTTTGTTAGCCAAAGATCATTCACAACAGATAATTCAAACAATTGTGGGATTCGCTCGCTAGCGTAAGTAACTGGTAAAATACTTATAGAATATATCTTTGGCTGAATCAACTACGCGATTCTCAACCGTTTATAACAGTGATTAATTAATATTGCGATCGATTAATTGCCGTAAAAACTCGCATTACGATAACATAATTAGAACTAAGATTAACTTAATACACGAGCGTTTCCACGCCTCCAGTTTTATACGTGTGCTGAATGCCGGCTTCCCTGGAGAAAGATACCGGCGTATCGTCATTTAAACTGTCATCAGTCGATAGTAACGCTGTGCTAGATATATCGTCAGCAGGATATGCATTGCCGGGGTCATCGAAACCAGTTGGTTGACCATCCGGGAACTGAGACGTTGGAACGCTCGGCAAAGCTCCGTATGTGGGAGCTATCGAAGAATAAGGGTCTGACTGACCGGTACTGGAGAACGTTTCTACGTTTGCATACGAGGTCGGTTGGGGAGCCGCAGCAAAGGGATCGTGGCTTGCTTGCAATGTGCTCTGCACGGGAAACTCTGAGAATACATCGTCTTCAGGCTGATTTGCTGCGCCACGAATGAAGCCAAATGTGCCTGGATAAGATTGCGGCAGGGTATTGATTGAGGTGAAGGCATCGTCGTCGGAATGTTCACCTACTTCTGTTACCTCGTAACCATGCGAACCCGTGTTCCCTGGCAACGCGCCTGGTAAGGAATCGTACACCTTGACTTGATTCACTGTATGCACTATTCCATGCACTTGGGGAGCTTGCGGTATGCTTGACGGAATGGATGGGATGGATGGCACCGACGGTGTGAATGATTTGTAGTCGTCTTCGAAGGTAACAGGATTGGGATCGTAACTGAACGATGGTGGGTCATTATGCTTGTGACCATTTCCATGTCCATGGTGACCATGGTGTCCATGATGTCCGTGATGGCCGTGATGTCCATGATGTCCGTGATGTCCATGATGACCGTGGCTATGACCGTGGCCATGTCCATGTCCGGAAGATTTAGTTTGGGTTTTCGTATGCGTCTTCTTATGATGTTTATGATAATGATGTCCGTATGGTATATGCGGTTTTGTATGGTGATGATGATGGTGGTGGTGGTGATGTTTCTCTTTCGGCTTATGGTGATGGTGGTGAATCGTTATAACTTTAGTGTGATGGTCGTGGTGGATGAACTCGGGCACGTGCAATTTAACGTGATCACTGAAAAGAAAAAAAGTAAATTGAAGTTGTTATCGTTAGCTAATAAGTTAAGTGATTGAGCACTCAACACTAGTATATGTCACATGTTAATTTTGGAGTTTGTTTACACTGATAACAAGAAGCACTACATTCGTATATACTTGATCACCACAATGATGGATAATGATCGAAAAATATTCGGATGAGTAAATCAAAATTCGCTAAAAATTTCACGTTAAATCAAAATTCAACCAGCGCCCATAAGTACTTAAATTTTAATGGATTGTAAATATTTTTAATGATTCTATTTATTTTATTAGGACCATCGCAATTTAGCTCTTTAAAAATATTATGGAAATTTTCGCAAAGCGTCAATTCGCTACGGTTATACTACAATGTTATAACAACACACAGACTTACTGGTGTTCTTCTTCATGGCCGCCTGTGTCGCCACCACCGATAAAGAACACTACTAGCACTGAAATATATTTTACTAAGTCCATCTCGATATCACTGAAAATGTCCACGCGTTGTCAAAGTCAACAGAACAACACCAGCTCGGCGGAGCTGCGTTCACATTTTGTTTCACCACGATCTTTACTTTCATTCGTTCCCGATTTTTGTTTTATTTTCAGACCGCCGGAGCGATCTTCACGAGACGGAGCCGCCCGCGTCCACTGTGGATTGAATAGCAAAATATCGTGAGATGACCATTTATCCAATTTCACTTAAATAAACCCGCAATGTCAACAAAAAGAAGATTGTTGTCAGAGCATGGACGTGGCGGAGGGCCGGGTGGTCGATCTAATCTCGATAAGAATAAAGTCCGGATTGGCTACAAGAAAGGCGCTTCGGCATTTTTTGCCAAAGTAGTAATAGTTATCTACGCTACCGTTCCAAAACAACGCATTCGATAAGCAGGGTCGATGCTGTAATCGCGTTATTGGATTGCATTCACAACGTTCTCGTTCCGT
Organism: Cecropterus lyciades; assembly: GCA_002930495.1. Lineage (NCBI taxonomy): Eukaryota > Metazoa > Arthropoda > Insecta > Lepidoptera > Hesperiidae > Cecropterus > Cecropterus lyciades. The sequence goes on from MOOZ01000789.1 coordinate 28,774, forward strand.
CAAATTCGTAATAGCTTTTAACTTAAGGTTTTGTGTTTTTTCCCTTGTAGTTGTTATGTATGAATAACAACGGACCTTTTCCTTTGAGGAATTTGTTGCGTAAACAATTGTTTGTACCATGTTTTTGGCTATAATTGAAAAAAATCCACCTAAAAGTATTTGCTTACCATTTTGCTTAAAATTATTGCATCACAACAAGATACTAATTAAGGAACTTTGGGTTCCTATGTTTAGGTAATTTAAGTTTAGTCTAGTCTTATCTTAACTACTTACGTAATAATACTTTCGAAAATACCGTTAAATCAAACTTGAGATCTAAACTCAAGGAAACGATAATGGAAATCTTACTTCAATACTTTGACCACTTTACCGCTTCATTTTTAAAATAAACAACATCGAGCCTAACAAAAATAAACAGAAATGTTATTAAAGGTCCAAGGATGGTGCAAGGGTCTCATAAATTATTCTTGTACCCGTCTCATGCACTTCGTAAATGATCGGAGTGAAGCGAGTTCCATTAAAATTTAATTGCCGGTTTCTTAGGGATTTATTGATTCATTTATTTGTACGTTTCATTCCTCTTACTGTCAATAAATAGCTTCGGAAATATATCAACTTGTGACGGCTTGGTTAAAAGTTACTTTTATAGTGGTAAATCTTACTTTTATAGTTAGCTGTATGATGTTAGTGATAGATTTATATTTTTCAAAATATTGATGTATTATAAATTAATTGCCATTTTTAAGGAATACGGAATAAACTTGTATGAGGTGAAATCCTACAAATATATTAAGTTAAATGTAAATAAAAAAATGTTCTAACAATGCGAGAGTTTATGAAGATTTTGTGTGTTTGTCACTCTAAGAAAAAAGAAATTGGTCTGATTTCGCTGAAATTTGGTTCACAGTTAGTTTATGACCTGGATAAGATGGGATATTCATTACCGTAGTAAACGCGACCAAAATGTGCGGAGCCGACGGAATAAGTTAGTCTATTAAAACGCATTGGGTTTAGTCCCGAGACAAACACACTGACAGTTCTCAATATGTTTTACTCCATTTATAGTTAATGTATGCCGTGTGTGAAGTAGTGTGCACACAAAGACCGTGCCTGTAAAATAACTGTAAAGCAAAATGGAATTTAGTATGGCACGATCGACGTCTGCAGATGTAAATATTTAAGATGTAGATATGCGCTATTAATTTCCGTTCATAATATCCTATTATTACAAATTGTTTCTTTCTCTTATTATAATCTTACATCATGATTAATAAGGAAATGATTTTTATACATTATCTTTCCTTCCATATGAATTCCTATGTCTTTTATGCTTTCGTTTTTTATTACATAACAAGTCTTTAGGCACACCCGTGTTCTACATCCGTCTCTACATTAATGAACACTTTTTGTATTATGCGTTACAAAAGGCTGGTGTTGTCAGGTTCGACAGCAGTTGTGAATCAGACTTACATACGGCGATACAACTTAGTACACGAGAGTAGCGAGAACTCCATGAACATACTCTTGAGGTATTCCCGGAGCACTATGACATGCTCTTCAAAAGAGATAAAACAAGAACTATCCTTATAAGCCGGCGATGCATTAGCGACTGCTCTGGTGTTGCAAATGTCCATAGGTGACTACTTCCACCACCACTACTTTAAAGGTAATCAGTCTGTCTTATTGTTGAACGTCAATATAGAAAAGAAGTTGGACCTGTATGTAGTCAACAAGGTATGCTAGAGGTAGAACGAGTATATTTCAACTACGGAGATGTCATGGCCACATTTATTCTTATCGTGAAACGTGTTGTTCGTGTTGCCGGTTCGCTAACATGTGACGTGACCATCATAGGCCACAAGGTTGGCAACGCATTTGTGACTGACTTCAAAAAAATCCTTGCTCTATCTTTTTTTTGAAATGAAGTAGAGAGCGATGGTGAAGTATACCGGAGTCATATGTATGGATGAAGATCATTCTTAGATTATAGATGTTAGCCTGCACACTCATTTGCGTATAAGCCTCTGTAAGTGGCTACTGCCGCCCATTGATATCCGTAATCAACTCAAGAGTAGAGTCACACCGTAGGTTATCACAGATGCGTTGCTACCAATGATTACTATACTAAAACGTATTGGATAAGTATGGATGTGAATCTAATACAGTAAATGTAGTTATTAACTACGATACGCCTTTGCGCTCGAGCGGCGCCGCTGCGACACCCGGCTACTTCGAAGTGTCAACTCGAGCGTTGCTGCTGCGACGCCCGAGTGATCTGAACGACGCTGCTACGATCCTGTGTGTTTTTGTGACGTGCTCTCCTTATTTCCTATGTGCGAAAAGACATTTTTCTCAGTACGTGGAGTAGGTTACTGGTTCGCGCAAACGAAAAAGGAATTGGATGCGAAGGTATAGTAAAGTACTATAGTAGGTAAGTAAGTTGGTTCAGTAAACATATAGATCGGATATTTCATGCGCTTATTTATTTATATTCTATAATTACGTTTCAATTACACAGTTGAACTATCAAACAAATATAAATAATATATAAAAATATTATAAACGTATTATAGTTAAGTATAATGCTTACTTTAATGGAAGATATGTAATTAATTGTATTATTGTGAAAACACACGTCTTAACCAGCTCCAGAATAATTTATTTGTAAGAAATCTTTACAAGGTATTCGGTAGTTCACCATGGTATCTACCATATATCATCTTAGTACGGTAGCTACATCTACTTTACTAAAAAGTTTACGGTCGGAAATTATTCAGCAAAAACTTGTGTTCAGTGTAGGGGGCTTTCAGGTCTACTCCATATAAAACGAGATTCTTCTTGTTATAGCGTATAATCAAATTCAAATAAATCGTATAAAATTACAAAAAGTGTATGCATTCGTTTAGAGACGTAAGCGAAAAGAGAGAAAGAGAAAAATGGAACAGATAACAAAATACATGGCGCGTCCACAGATTAATTGGCTAATTAACTTTTAAAACTTTGTTCGATCACCAATAGGTGGCGCTAGTTGTACCGTTTCTGAACAACTTGGAACAAATACCATTTTACATCATATGGTGATTTATAAAAAAACATTGAATATGCAAGCATTCAGTCTAGTAGTATTAGAAGTCACTTCGCTATTTATTTTGCAATAACATATTTGTAGATATATCATAGATTAAAAGGTATTTAAAAATGAATTTCGCTTAGCTTTAGAGAGAGTGTTTTTTAATAAAATAATAAATAATTAGATAGGAATCAAACGTACTTTATCTTGTTTCAACAGGTGACATGAATTTCATATAAAATGTAATAAAAGTCTTCAAAATAAAGTTAAATCTTAAAAATAAAGTTATGCCAAGATTAAGCCAATAAAATCTGTTACATAAATTCCGCATTTTACTTTCGCCTTTTATTTTGCTATTCACAGTACCTATATAAAAGAAAACAAGAGGCAGTATAGAATAATTTGTCTTTGGCATCTCAGACCAAAAAAGATTGACTAAGCTTTTCGTACAAAACATTTCAAGTACGAGAATGAGTCTCAGGACGTACTCAGACTCATTCACTCGTTAGAATAACACAATACCACTACGTATTTATACAATATTTAACATAAAAAACATCGTTCGCCATTCAAAGTGGATATGAATTGTATGTGAAATATGAATGTTTTCCAGGTGGTACAACCGTTGTAGTTCTCGGAGAGGTACCACCGGCACAACTATTTCTAGCGTGTAGGCAGTTCTTCCGTTTTGTTGCAAGAGTGTGCCGGCTCACTTATATATGAGAAGATCATCTCAGTCCCCGGGAGTAGCAGCGCATCTGTGATCGACTTCAGATAGAACTGTTCTATATGAAGTTACTTACTGTTGTCTATTGGCGGCAGTAACCATTTACCATCAGATGGATGGCATGCTGGTTTGCTACTTTAATCTGGTAAAAAGTGGATATATAATTGAATTTCATAGATTAAAAGTTGTCTTTCGCAATATTCATGCAATTTATCATAACACAGTCACACAGAAATACAAGTTGTGTTTCAGTTCAAGGCTTTACGAAACTTTGTAGATAGACAAAGTTCTTTGGTCTGAGTGTATAAAGTAGAAGTTTCAATGATTGTCTAAAATAAATTAATCGTACGACTGTAATTATAACTATAAATATACGTTTTGTACAATATTATTTCTGCAACATATATTTAAACGCTATTTATTTATAACTAAGTATATTAAACAAGAGACGTCTTTTTCACACTCATGAAATTATTGCAGTATGGCTTCATGTCCACGACATCAGTCTGCCCGAATTGTTCAAATCTGAAACGAAATATTATTAAATTAAGGAGATAAACAGGTAGTTATCTACTTCATATATATAATCTTTCTTGAAACATAATTTTAATAAGCAAATTACAAGAGTAAGTAGTCTATTATGTGTGTGTTGTGTGTTCGTTTTATACGAATATCTTTCACCATATTTAACTTGCTTGTAAGCTTACACCATCTTCAACAGGGATAGTAACTATTAAAAATTATAAAGTAAGGACCCTGATACGTGAATTTGAGTAAGTACCGAAATTTTAGTGAAAAAATGCGGCAAACAATACATTGCTAACATGCGCGATAGTGCGGCCCGCGATATTTTCTAGCATCCGCATGGGAGTCATGCGGAAACGCTTTGTATGGCACACTATAATCCGCGTTTTTTGCGCTTTTCCTTTAAATAAGAATATATCAAAACAAAATTATTAATATACCTGCAGTGTGCGCTGTTTTATTAAACATTTTTATTATAACGGATCTCAATTATTTGACCGTACCGGACCAGCGCGATCGAGCGTGATATGACACTGTTTATATCAAAAAAATCCTTTATAACCCTTTTGTCGTATGCTGTCCGTCTCCTATTATTTCATTGCTATCTTTGGTTTATTTTTAGTTTATTCCCTTAATTTGTTATTGTAATATCCTACTCCTACATTAACTTATTGCACCTAACCTATTCTTATATTTTTTTGATTGTTACTTTAACTCCATACTTTAAGTTTGTCTGCAAGAAATCGTTGTTTAGCGAATTTATATGTATCCTTGTTGTGTATAGTTTTTGGGTGCAATAAAGAGTATTATTGTACCCACGTGGCGGAGCGGTCACCATACCGGTCTGACACGCAGTAGGTATCGGGTTCGATTCCCGGCCAGACAGATTTGTGAATGATGAGATTTCTGTTCTGGGTCTGGGTGTTTGTTTATTGGTCTTTGTGTGTCCACGACACAGGCGAAAATCCTAGTGCGGGGCTATGAGTGTAGAAAGTGTTTAATTATTATATTATTTTATCGTTTATTGTTATTATTATGTTACTGCAATTTCACGTCACCACGGCCCTTATAGTGACGCAGAACTGCGTCGGTAGATCTGCGTCCGCCGCGCGCGAGACACCGTTGTACCACGTACCGTTGCTTAAGGCAGTACAGTGTAATAATCGACTGAACGGACCGTCAAATAGCTACATAGACTGCAGCTAAGCTGCAGCTGCCACCTCATGTTTTAATTATTAAATTGAAGTAGAATCCAACAAATAAGTGGAATTTTACTATTTTACTACTGTTTATTATTAGGTATATAATATATGTATCTATGTTAGAAAAATTATATGTTTTATATATTATAATAGTATATTTTATTTAATGCAAATTCTTAGAAAACTAAAATTTATATCACTTATAAAACGGCTTGCGCACACACACACACTCCAAACTATTATATTAACTGATATTAACTAAAATGTATGGAAGTACCTAATATCTAAAATACAGGCACGGCCTAGTTTAGATGATAGCGAAAACAATCGTTTTAAATTTGAAATTCATATGTACATATGTAAAACAATTAAAACATGTATAATTGTTGGGTTATGTCTATAGTTTAAGTGGTGGCAAATACAAGTCGCGAAAAATTTTAGTGTCATCATCAGAACTAGTTTTGGTAATGGAATAATTTTATATTAATAATTCAAGACTATTGTTTGTTATGTGTTTTAGTGTTACTTATAAATAAATAAATAAAAAATGACATTTATTACACCTTTCAAACCAGTCTTTACTCTGGTTTGAAAGGTGTAATAAATGTCATTTTTACGTTACTTTTAACGCCTGGCTACTTTTATGAGGCATTACTAGACGAGGCTGTAGAATATTTGCAGTAGTAAAAGGGGTAGTAGAGAACTACCCCACAGGGATTTCAGAGTTGGGGATATTTATCGCATTGATGAGATGGGTTCTAGGGCTTTTGTGTTCTGCGGACACCTCTCCACTTATGGTTAATAATTCCAGCAAGGGCGGAACTTAGCGCTATTCCAACCATCTTCAATTAGTTCCAGATAAACTTTGACATCTCCTGAAATCTTGCAAGATCTGTTCTAAAAATTATTCAGTACTTACCAAACCCCTTCTATACAGAGGGATTGGAAGTCGATGCGGCAGAGGTATCTCACGCGGCATGTCCGGGATATCCAGCGGGATGTCCATCGGAACGTCGGGCAAGAACTCCGGGATCGGCATCCCGGGTAACGGGACCGGAGGCTCCTCGTGAAGATGCATGTGGTGGAAATGTTCGTGGTCCTCTGAGGGAGATGGTGCTAGGTGGTCGAAGTCATGGTCGTGGTGGCTATGGTGATGGTGGACGGTCTTATACACCGTGTGCGTGTGCTTGATCTTCTTCACCTTGTAGGGCACGTGAATCACCACTTTTTTTGTTCTGCTGTAAATTTGAATAAAGCTATAGCGATGTTCCTTAATATTTTTGACATAAAGAAGTATTAGGTAACTACTTAAAGCAACGTGCTAAGCACGTTCGATCGGCCTTCGACTCAGGGGATCCAGGTTCAAATCCCACGCTAATTTTTCAAAGGTATGCGTACTATAAATAAATGATTACTTGCTTAAACGGTGAAGGAGAATATCGTCTGGAAACCTACACGCCTAAGTGTTCCAAAACCAATCCTACATAGTTAAAGATCAGAGTTAGCTTTTGTTGTGGCTGATCTGAAGTTGGCCTTAGATAACTTGCTACTGATAACAAAATATGTGGATACACATAAACGCTTTCACACTCATAAACGCTTTCACACTCATAGCCCCACAGCAGGATTTTCTCCTGTGTCGTGGGTGCCATGGACACACAAAGACGAATACACAAACACCCAGACCCAGAA
>MOOZ01000789.1:49356-61043 GCA_002930495.1 Cecropterus lyciades
AAAAATATCTTTAAATTATGGAAAATTAAAAGTACAAAATGGAACTTTACTTTAGTTTTTGTCTCTCCAAAAAAATTACCAAAAATGACTTACGCGGTGATAGAACTTAAGCGACGATTTGTCGTAGTTAAAGTTAATGTAGAAAAGCAGTGCCGAAAGATAATATTTATGTATAATCATACAAATATATTAAATAATCGGTATGATATTATATCAAAAGAATTTTTTGATTGAATGAATTTTTGGTAAACACTAAAGCCTATTAAAATGGATATCTTTTATTTGTATGTTTCGAGTATTTCAATCACAGTGGAGTCAGCGGCATCAGTTATTACGCAGTTAGTGTTTACAAACTTATAATAATGTCTAATCCTGAATAAAGTTAATATCACTTTTGAACCGACCTTAAAAAGGAGGAGGTTCTCTATTCGACTGTATTTTTTGTATTATTAATGTTTTTTTATTGTTTTATACTTCGGCAATTTCGACTGGATGAACCGATTTTCACAATTCTTTTTCATTTGAAAGCTGGTGTTTCCCGTATGGTCCCATTTTTATTTGGTGCAGTTCTGGCATCCATGAGAAAACCATATATGTTTTAAATTTGCATTAAGTATGTGCGCGACAAATGCACGAATAACTCAGCTTCTACCGATCCGATTCTCAACTTGAAATAAAAATTAGATATCTAGAATAAAATGATATAATGAAACATATGATATATTTGAAGGTGGTAGAACTCTCTGCGGTTCGACACCGGGAACACCAACGCCACACCTATTTCTGCCTAATAACAGCAGTGTTTTGCGCTGTTGTGTACTGGTCTGAAGGGTGTGGTAAGTGAAACATACCTTTCCGAGGCATTCCATCTTAGTCCTCAGGGGTAGCAACGCATCTGTGGCTAACCTTGGGTGAGACATTGATATTTTCTAGGGTGTTACAGATGTTCATGGGTGGCAGTAGCCACTTACCATCAGGTGGGCTGCATGTTCGTTTGCTACTTCCATACTATAAAAAATATATATATATGACCTTCTACTGTTCGATCCTGATGATATAGGGTTACTGCTAGCTAAAATCATAGAAGTTAGCCATTTGATGCTTACGAATATATAATAAGATTACTGAGCAGAGACATACTATAAAAAATTTGATGATGAAAAAGATGCAAGGGTACTTCGAACCTGGATCATAGAAGTTGGTCATTTGGTGCTTACTTATATGCAGTAAGATTATTATACAGAGATATAAAATGAAAATTTTGACCTTCTCCTTTGACTCCTCAAACCTGAAACCTGACGGTGCAGGGTAGTCGGCGCTCATATACTCGTAGGACATAGATTTGTGGTTGTAATGTAATAAAATATGTTGAACGTCGACTTCGGGACTATGTGCTATGTACTGTGTATGTAAGAAACCAACATATACTTGAATTATTTCTTTGCTTTTTTGACTTTTGTGACATTGAAGTCGGTTCGGTCAGTTTCTATTTTTTGTTAATTTACGTTACATATCTAAGTCGAGATTTTAATACTGAATTCTGCAATACGTTCCTTTATATACGCACCTTGTATATACGGGTATCAAGTGTTATAGAAAATCGGTCAAATAAATAGTAAAGCGAAGTTATGTAAACATTTTTTTTTAATAAAATTCTCATGACATCTTTTCTATTAATATTTATGATTGATTATTACTATTATTCTTAATTAGACTGATTAACAAGAAATTGTAATATTTATTATGTCTATATATTATATTAGCTTTGTATGTAAGTAGTGTTCCTTGTAAGTGACAATTTCTCTCTTGAATTATGTACCATATTGTTTTTGTTTGAAAGTACAATGTATTGTAAAATGTCGTTGGATTGCAATTTGTCAAATAAATATATAAATAGGTACACACGGCAAAAGGTGACAAAAGTATGCTCTGAATATGTCAGGTGTGGGGTTCGAACCCACGCTCCCTCGCGGGAACCAGAGCTTAAATCTGGCGCCTTAGACCGCTCGGCCAACCTGACACACCCGATGGTGACGCATAATTCCTATGGTATTGGAAACCGCGCATGCGCTACGAGACTTATAATACCCTTAAGTAAACTTATAAGTCATAAATTTAATGTATTAGTCTTGGTTATCTTTTTTCGCTATTTATGCAGATATAGCCGATAAGACTACTAAATTTCTTTATTTCCTACCTGTCGGATCAAATATCAAAGCTGAACCTCATTGGTGTAATTTTCATGCCTTAACTATAAGACATGTAAACGTATTTAATACCAAAATTGTACGATATTTTAGTGAATCGTATCTCGTATCTCGCACTAGGATTTTCTCCTGTGTCATGGGTGCCATGGACACACAAAGACGAATGCGCAAACACCCAGACCCAGAAGAGAAATCTAAACTTATTCAGATGTCTGTCTGGCCGGGGATCGAACCCGGGACCCACTGCGTGTCAGACCGGTATGGTGACCGCTCCACCACGCGGGTCATCGATACAGATAATATACCTACTCATTCTCTATGACAAGTCCGTAGCTACCAAATTTACAAATGGCAAGTGCAGAAATAAATTTCACTAAAACTATGGGTTTGACAAACAATTCTAAATTTATTGGATACACAGTGAATGAATGGTAGAGTGAATAGAGTACACGGATAACACAGTAAATTGCAAATACGAGTAAAAAATAACGACGATTAAATAGAGAAAAGAGTAACTATAGAAAGGAAAAAATACTGGAGTTTAAAAATAATTAAAAGTTATGGTAATAAACATAAACACTACTCTGCCGAGTTTAAATTACGAATGAGAGACTCAACAATTTACTAAGTATAAGAAAAAAGTCATGTACGGCACTCTAAAATAAGAATAATACCGAGAGAATTAATGCCTTGGCTCGTGCACTAAAACTAAAGTAGAACTGGTAACACCACAAAGCGAGGCTTAATACCAGAGCGAGATGCCTACGAGTAAAAGAAGCATAGGAAGGCCACTAACACGATAGAAGGATGAAATTAAAAGAACCGCTTTACTTGGGGCTATTTAGAATAAGACAAAGTTAAATAAACATTTTGGCCTTTACTCAATCCCATATGTAAGTGGGAAAGATTACTACGTTGATCTGAGTAGATAGATTTCAGGTCATCGAGTTTTTTTTATAATATGGAAGAAGAGCATGCAGCCCACCTGGTGGTAAGTGGCTACTGCCGCCCATGAACATCTGTAATCAACCCTAGGTAAGATCAAAGTCTCACGTAAGGTTATCCACAGATGCATTGCTACCCCTGATGACTAAGGCCTCGCGAAAGTATGTCTCCCTTACCACACCCTTCAGACCAGTACACAACAAAATATTAGGCAAAAATAAGTGTGGCGGTGGTGCTTCGGGAGTCGAACCACAAAGAGTTCTACTACCAAAGAGTTCAAATCACAGTTTCTAAAGATGTTTCACTTCGAAAATTTGTGGTCTTAGTACGTCATTTACATTTCTGTAACACACAATTTGTTTCAAGATTAATGATCGTCGAGCCTATCTATTCCACTAAAGTTATGCACGTAATTATAGTTCAGCTCATAAATAATAATTACAATGTGTCAATTACTACCTCGTTTGTCTAACGTGATTTACGGACGATAAAGTATACTTGGATAAAGCATTTCACATTTCAAATTTTGCTCGAAGATCGGGAAACATATCCAGTAATAATGTATGTATGGTACTAGGATCATGACATAGTTGACATGACAGAAATAAATCACGTAACATCGTTTCTCTGTGAAGGTCATGATTTCAATTGGATTTCTTTTAGCTCCTTACAGTGCGACTTGATAGATTACTATGACTGGAGTGTTCTCGACGACTGTGTGTAATTCGCTTGCGATCTTGCATTTTTTTATAGTATGGAAGTAGCAAAAGATCATGCAGCCCACGTGATAGTAAGTGGCTACTGCCGCTCGTGAACATCCATAATCAACTCTATGTATATATGTCAAAGTCTCACCTAAGGTTAGCCACAGTTGCATTGCTACCCCTAAGGACTAAGACGTAATGCCTCGGAAAAGTATGTCCCCCTTACCACACCCTGCATACCAGAACACAACAGCGTATAGCTCTACTAATATCAGGCAGAAATAGGTGTGGCGGTGCTTCCGGAGTCGAACCACAAAGATTTCTACCACCTTCGATATACCATCATATCACGACACAAGAGTAAAAACAAATTTCTGCTTGAAATATTTGCGAACAATGAAAAATACAAGCATGAACAACATATTAATGTGGAGGCATGAAATTTTCATGACATTTTTATTAACAACTGCATCACTGCTCCATATGATCTGAGATCTAATTTCAAAGTTCTAAGTAAATGTGGAATGTTTTACTAATGTGGATAGAATATTGATTAATTATTACATTTATAGTGAGGAAAATTATTGAAAGAACCTATATTTCTTCAGAATGGTTTTCAAAGTACGTGAAACCTATCATAATCGTAACTCTACACTGTCAAAGCTCATGGAGATGATGCTCAGGGGTGAGATAGTGAACACACACGGTACTTGTGAATAGTTAAATCATACGTTTTATTATTTGACAAAAAGATATCTCACAATGTTATTGGTTAGTCAAACGTAATCGTAGTTCATATCATAAACGTTTTCTGTACCGCACTAAACTATTGATTCAACACTTCTACATAATAATATAAGATAGCCAAGATGTAACTTTAGAAAAAGCCTCTTCAAAAAATCTATTAAATTTGATTTTTTTTTTCAAAATATTTATCTATATTTATATCTGTATTAACTTAAAAACCGCGGTTCTGTTCTGTTTGAACTCAATCACAGAAGCGTTGCTTCTCACGAAGACTAAGGTATGCGCCGCGTATAAAAGTAAGCCGTCAACCAAAAACCTACCGAACTGTTTAAAAACAAATGTTACGTTTTTATAGAACGTCAAAATTCAAATAAAAAAATCATAAATTAATCTTGAACGTACAGTAATATAAACCTGTTGTCCTCACATGGTTTATCGGGACTCTATGAAATGTTTGAAACAACAATCAACATTTTTGGGGGCATGTTTAGTTTCGCTACGTCCGGGTACATTATAAAACGATTTGGACTCGTCCGTAGCAAATCGTTAAATGTAGGGCCGGCCCTCTCACACGTAATTTTTATTTATTTTCGTTTTGTTTTCGAAATGGGACGGACCCCGTACTTCATCGGCCCGTTTCGTCATGAACCAAAATCGGTATAATTATGTAGTTACGTGGCGTTGTTTTAGTTTTACTCTTAGATTACTTTTGTTTTTACAGTCGTGTTACTTGGAAAATCTTGTTTTTTGTTTTGCACTAAAATGACGAGATACCCTGTTTGATTGGTTACGTACTTTTACCATTCTGTGGGAGAAATTGTGCTTTTAATATTACAATTTTATCAAGCAATTTCGTCACATAGCTAATTCTTAATACATTCAGTGAAATCATAGCTTTCTCTACGAGCCCAACTCACACTTTTGTATTAGAAAACGGGACCGAAATTTTAAAATATTTTAGATTTTAATTTATTGAAACATAGTACACTAATTGTACCCTAATTTTGAAGGTTCTATGTTTGCGAAGTGCCTTAGAGTTTGATGACCTGACCGGTCATCAAACTCTAAGGCACTTCTAAATCAGTAAGTGACAAAATTGAGAAAACTTTGACTAGTTATAATTCTTAAACTATTAAACTACTGGTTCAAATTAAATGAAATTTGAATTATGGCGTGTTTATACAATGCCTGCATGGATACTGAAAATTCTGGTTTCTAGTTGTCTCCTCAACGAAATTATAAGAGGGTTAAAAATGGTCAGAACTGCTTCGAGAAAAGGATGGTACAGCGTGCCGCATTTTTTAGCCGCGGGCACAGCCGTGCCCTAAAATATGGGTACCGATGACTTATTGATCCATTATATCATACATATAAGGTACACTCATTCATTCATTAACTGCAAATATAAATTTGTAAGCCACATATTTATTAGTTTACCGTGATCGCAACAGATTAAACACTTTTATGTGTAAACATTTTATTAAAAAATAAATAAATAAATCAATTAAAAAAAAATTCTTGACAAGGTACCCTTAGCCTTAAACATACATTTAAACTTTTTTAGTATATCCGCCATAATAATACATATACAGAGAAATTTTAATAACAACGTTAGGATAGACAGAGCTAATGCTTATTCTGTATATTTTTATATATACACCATTATAATACACATTTAGTGAAAATTTCAACAATTTTTCATACATACAATATTTTAATGATAATCTATCCTATATAGACGGACAAAAATCATAAACTGTATATATATGGAACCCTAAAAACATTTATCGAGATCACAGGCACCTCAATTTATTAGACGAATTGAAAGGCTCAATACACAAACAACTCCGAGCTGATGTTTGTGGCAGCGGGGAGAAATCATTCAATATTTTCCCACCTCTGATTCTGTTTTGATAACTCCATTATAATAATTCAATAGATCCGCTGTCACTACAAAGGCGTGAATAGCCGTGTTCAATGACTAGCGTTTTTATCCTTTAACTTTAGTCCGTCGGTTACTCGCCTTATTACTCAACGGCGGTAAGTCGGTTCTGAAGAAAGGAATCTTGGATATACACAAGAATCCTTAACTTAAGTCTGCTCTATACATCGCTTCCTGCTTAGAAATGCGGGGAATGTTATGAAATAACCCCTCCTTTTGTATATGATAGGTCATTAAGTAAACATTTAGATACCAATGATTAATAAATATAAGTACCTTTAATTATTTTTACATTTAATACAAGGCACTAATAGTATTTTAATCGACAATATATATATAAAACTGATAGGTATTAATCAGCGACATAATAATATTATTATAAACGGTTTTAGTAACCGTTCAAAATTATTATACATGGCAATAAATAATGGCATCTAAATACATCTCATCTACATATTTAATTATCAAGATAATGGCATAGAAAAAGCCAATTCACATTATGTATATATTTTTAGTCTAAGCACTGTAATACCGATAAATATAGGGACTTCCTATAAGTTGTGTAGTCTAACTTGTTTTTTTTTATATGATCAAATGACCGCGTGATGTTCCTCTGAATTAGATTAATAATACTCGTGACATTCATGAAAGGGTACATAAATTGAATTTTTTACCAACAATAGACAATAATTGATGAAAAAGCAGCCATTGGACATAATAAGTAAAACTGGATCTCACGATTTGTTATTATTTACAGCTTTTAAATAAAGCTTGGTAATGTCGACCTCACGTTAAGTTTAAATATTCGTGATCATTTTAAAATAGATTAACAGTTTCGCACGAGTCTTACATTGAGGTCATTAATTTTATATTCAACCAGCGTAATATCTATGGCGGAAAAATATTACTAGTGATCCATACAACTAATTTCAATTACACACGATCATATAGAAAACGTATTATATTTAACGTAGTTTTGCTTAAAGTCTCTCCTTTTTTGATATAAATCACTTAACGGGCAAATATTTTTAAAGCATTTTACACAAGTAATGAAAACTTAAATAAGAGTAAATTAACAACATCCATTATGTTACCTTAAGTCTACATCATAAAAGTTAAGATCGCAGTGATCAAAGGTTAATTGAAAGATTAAAAATCGCAATGTGAATAAACGAATTAATACACAACGTTAATGTATACAAGTAAGTATAAAAAAGTCATGCAAAACTCACCGTTCTACTCCAACGACGCATCGCACTTATTTTCAAAATTACTTAACCCAGACAACGTACTATGTTCCCGAAAACTGACCAACGACTACCGTCTACCGTCAATGTAGGCAGAAGCTACAAAAAACCTTCTACGGAACGAAGATGCACGCACCCAACCCGACCGCAGAATGACCGATCCCTGAGGACGTCTCGTTTTTTATACACGATTTTAGAAACATTCCGACCCTAAAAGCCGGTCTCCGACCCCAGCATGAAGTATAATAATAATCTTATTAACTTATCTACACTCCTATCTTTACTTAGAACGTACCGTTATATTAGGCCGAATTTAAAAGGGAGTTACGTAGACACTGACCACTTAAGATAATTTCACACTTTTTATCCCGGTCGCTAAGTGTTTGGACAGGAGTTTCGAGGCAAGGTCGGATGGGTTGAGGTCCGGTGCCCTCGTAATGTTGGAGGGAGGATGTGGCTGACAGGCGCATCAAATCGAGACGGTTCTATTACTCCCCGTCTCTTGCGCTGTGCATCGCGCGTGAAATCCTACAGAAGAATCAACGTCTACAAAGTGACGGCAAAAAGTTCCTTCGACGTTGCAGTCGCTTAATTACCGCTGATTGATATTATACGGAGGGTCTTCATTATACTTTTAAAATGTTTCCGGTGCGATCGCTCACTTGGTACTATAATTGTAATTATATTGCTTGGTATAATATCCCGTAGTTACTGAACAGGAATTTTAAAAATACGTACTAGATCAAACGTCTCACCGAGTTTCATCCAATGTTATTCGATGAAGCGAAGCTGTAGTTGCTTGTCAAATATACCAATAAGTAAACTTGTTTGATTTTTCTTGCATAAGTAGGTAGCACGAGTGAAAATGAGTTGAACAAAGTTACGTTTTTATAGGAAGCGACTATGATAGCTAAGGATACTTATGCTTGATTTATGTAATCATACTTCACCTTATTTGCTTCGCTTTGGTGGAAACGGACAAAAAAATTATAGCCCGTCTAGCTTCGACCTCACTCTCCGCTTAGCTACCTTGCATTCCCTCGCAAAAGCAGTAATAGGAGGGAACCTCGATTTTTGATGTGAAACAGTTATAGACGCACGTAAACCTAATTGATCGCCACGCCATATATCTTAGCAGCATCAAACAAAACCAAGAGGGCTACGGTGTTAGTTCGACTTAGTACTGTTCGTAGAGAGCGTTATTTTCATTATGCTATATATTAGGTAATTTATTTTTTTACATTTGAGTCATTGCTGGAACCCCTATTTATTACTCAGTTGAGCATGCATGGGTGGGTATCCATGCAACTCTATATAAACCCTACCTTGAAATCTCTTTAGCAATAATCGACGCGTTAAGCGTTGCTGCTATTTAAGGCTTTGCTGATATGTAGGAATAACCATGTGTGTATAGTGATAGATCCAGGGGTGGGTCCTGACCTACAAAAAAATGGTCCTGCTGTTCTTGAGCCCTTTAGGCCCTTGCCTAAGAGCTTTTTACCGACCGTTCACTTGCTTAGGGTTCCAAAAAGTATTCAAATTAATACGAAAAAAATACTGAATGAATTTCTCACACCATGCTATGGCTTTTCTTAGGTAAGTGGGGAGGCGACTGAACCCCCTACTTAATCATATATACATACGTTCATGTATCAGCATCGACACATCTATATTCGGTCTCAAACTTGCTGGTGGCAAAACTAAACATTTCTCATTTGTTACAAAGAATTTCAAACTGTGAAAAGTTAATATTATTTTTAAGAAGTTACAAAAATTCGATGGTCGATGAAGTAGTAAACTGAAACATCTATTGTGATATTTTACTTAAACCTTTGATTCGTTAAAAGTATTCAATACAGTATTTTAATGGCCGTGATAAAGTCTAATGTTACCTAGTGGCTGACTAACGCTAAAACACAAATCTACTCAGAACTATTTTACATAATAAACCCATTAAAATTTAAAAGTTCAAGGTAACGGTCCTCTATCATTATATTCTCAAGAATATGATAGAGACGTGCCGTGGCGTTCATCAATGAACTAGCCGTAATTAATTATACAAGTTGACGCTCTAGTTAAAACGAATAAATTCGTCATTTTAAATAAATGCGGTAAAACTGTTCAACACGTACTTATTGCAACTATTCTCAACGAAAAGTGATTTAAAAATAATAAAAACAAACATACTTCTATTTCTCTCGGAAGTAAAAATGAATAAAACACTGAGAACAGACAAAGACAATTTATTGATAGAATGTTATACTTATTGCGTAAGTTACTCATCGTCAAAGTTGAACCTTCTCATTCCGTCGAAGCGAAAACCGTAAGCGGCTGCATTTTTGACGTCGATCAGCGCCGGATTGCGGTGTTTATAGAAACTACCATGCCCGTGCGCAGGTCGCGAGGACCCGTTCGGTATGCCATGTGCTTCTCGGGGATAAAACGCTTCAAACTGCCCACTAGAGGGCAGCACATTCTTCAAATCGCCGTCCTCTGGGTCGTACGGCCGGCTCAGAGATGGCGCTACAATCGCCAGCAAGCAAATCGCGTAGCAGAACCGCATCTGACGAATCAGACGATTATATAACAGTGAGACAAATGGAAAAACAGTAAGAATAAAAACTAAATAATAAAATAATAGGTTACGTACTGTCTGTAGATGCAAATGGTGAGGCAAACTCAATGGGAGTGGTTGCGTAAATGCGGCGGGTCGGAGCGCGGGTCGGTCACCTTGAGGCTAGCCAGGCGGTCTGGTGGTGGCGTGACGCGCACCACTTTCCCTTCGACAAGCCGTTTGTGCTGACCATTTATGCGTTGTTACGTGTGCATACAGCTATAGGTTGTGGGAGTTATGGTTTTCCATTAGTGACGATTATAACCTTGTTTTCTTATTATTAGCCGTCTATATTTCGTACTTTTTCATTGCGTTCGTTAATAGATCGTTTTATTGATAATTATTGGAAACAGGTGCTTATGACTGCCTACTTAAATTCACATTTACATTATTTTCCAAGTAGAAAATATTTCAACAAGAGTCAACCTATAAAAAATATATGAATACCAAAGTAATCATCTAAATTTACTCTTTTTAATAACATTAATGTTTTAGCTAAGGTAAAATTGAAACTTGCTTTTTATAAATCTAAAACGAGCATGCGGACGAACCAACTCAAAATAGGTACAACAGAGGTTCTACGGGAATCTAATTACAGAAGCGTTGCAACTCCTGGGGACTAAGATGTTCGCTTCATAATAAGTCAGACGGTATTCCACATCCATCGAAATGCAAGAACTGCTTAGCGCTTCCGATAAGTGTTGCGTTGTTACCTTCGTTCGAACGATACTAGTTCTACCAGTTTTTAGCTAAATTGATAAATAAACGCCACTTTGCAGTTTACACAGTTGTATGTCAACTAATCCAACCTTCGGCCATACCATGACCTATGACGACATGAGGTCATATTTCTGCTCCTATTTGCCTTTTAAAATGTAAGCCAGTTTTAAAAGTTAGCGTATTGCATTAAGATTCCTTTTTATGACACATCGTTGAAGATAAATATTTATATTTAAGTATCTCGGTATGTTTAAAAGTGTGTGTGTGCAATTCACACACGGCAGAAGTAAAACTTCTGAAAAGTAGCGCACGAGAGATATAAGATAATTTTTTTTTGTGTGTAAAATAATAAAATACCAATTTCACCGTTTTTGAAAAACGGTGAAATTGGTAAAAGGGTAAAAAATCTACTCTTATGGGTTTGAAATAGACATGAAATTATGTGCTTTACCTAATATTACTTTTTATGACATAATATCGTATAAGCTAAATAATTATAAGTAAGTATAATGGTATGTTTAAAAAAGTGTGTACAATTTACACATGGCAGAAGTGAAGCTT
>MOOZ01000789.1:61260-74083 GCA_002930495.1 Cecropterus lyciades
TGACATAATATCGTATAAGCTAAATAATTATAAGTATAATGGTATGTTTAAAAAAAAGTGTGTGTGTATACAATTTACACATGGCAGAAGTGAAGCTTCTGAAAAGTAGCCCACGAGAAATATAAGATAATAATATTTTTTGTGAGTAAAATAACAATTTCACCGTTTTTGAAAATTCAACTCTTATGGGTGTGAAATATACATGGAATTATGTGCATTACCTAATATTACTTTTTTATGACATAATATCGTATAAGATAATTAAAAGTATTATGTCCTACGAGAGAAAATAGAGATAGTAGATAATAATTATTACGATAGTAGATAAAAGACGATAATATTAAATACTGTGTATTTTATTTAATTCTCTCGCTGACTTAGTCCTATACATTTGTGTTTCTTTATCGTGATGCATTTTCGTTTCAAATCACGATTCTAAAGAAATTTCACTTGAATAAATGTTGCTTCGGCAATATTTCCACATGGGTATCAAAATAATATATAGAGAGACACGGAATTTTAATAAGTATTTTTATCATCAGTTAAGTTATTCTACGTACGATTTTATACCTATCTGTTAATGTTGACATAGATATAGGATGTCAACATATACGATGCCAGATTATAATGTTACCAAAATTTATGCGTATATTTTAGTGAACAGGATATACTGTATATATATAGATTATATATATATATATAGAAATTACACTACTTTTCTAAGTATATATTCCTCCCTATTAGAATGATTACCGCAAATTTTAGAGGAGCCAGGGAAAAATGATTAATGTTTTTTGTTTATGTTTTTAATTAATGAAGTTAAAATGATACAAATTAAAAGTATATTTAGAGTTCGAGCAAAGCAGCGATATATCTTTTTTACCGCTTAATTTTTCTCTAACGTAGAGCATTTTCTAAGTCTATGAGGTCAGGTGATAAATAAAATAAGTTCTATAGAAGTACAGTTTATTGCACAATACTGATAGATTCTGATATAGCACTTACATCACATAATTTAAGATAAATACATGTTGTAAAATCATACATTACATTCCTCCGAAACAAAATTAGGCCCGATACACACGTAGTAATGAACCTGTCATCACTGCCTCAATGCTGTATACATGAAACGCTTTATACATCATAAAGTAACTAAGTCGTCTGTATTACCTTTTATAAAGTGAGAGAAGATGCCTTTTTTATCTTATAATATGGAAGAAGCCCACGTCAGACGGGAAGTGGCAACTGCCGCATTTTCTAAATATGTATGATCAACCCTAGATAGGACGTGTGTCCTACGTTGGGTAGGACACACAGGCTATCCGTGAGGACTTAGTTGGAACGCTTCTTATTTCTTTGTTACTTTGAACACCTCTTATATGCCGTACTGATATTAAACCAGACCTTAATAGCGCTTACAGATTACTAAGCGCAACTTCGCTTAATAGTGCTGTTATAAGTCAGAAATAAGTGAGGTGGTTGCTCATCGAACCGTGGTGAATTCTATTTAAAACCTTATGATATTTGCTTATAATTATTTTCTACCTCAACCTTAATATATTTTTACTGAGAAGATTATCAGAAAAATATATTAGTATTAATTAGCACATTTTTTCTAATAATGTTTTCTCTACATATATTTTTTGCACCTTATAATATTCGAAGCTACGTTATGTGCTCAGTTGTAAACAAATTATAGAAAGTTAATTAATAGATTGACGACCCGCGTGGCGGAGCGGTCACCATACCGGTTTGACACCCAGTGGGTCCCGGGTTCGATCCCCGGCCAGACAGACATCTGAATGTTGAGTTTAGATTTCTGTTCTGGGTCTGGGTGTTTGTGTATTCGTCTTTATATGTCCATGGCACCCACGATACAGGAGAAAATCCCACTGTTGGGCTATGAGTGTAGAAAGCGTTTATGTTTAGAATAAGTAATAAGTTTAGATGTTTCGTTCTTCCATAAAATACTGTAGTGTGTAATATACTGTTAAGAAATTACTCTATCATGAAAAAAGCATTTCATTTACACGGCATTCACGTGATTATTGCTAAACAAATCCCGGAGTTGGTACTAGCATTGAAAAATTACCGTAAAACGTTAACCCACCTTCGATAACTGAAGTGCACACTGTGCACTGTGTTCATAGCTATTTTATAAAAAATAAATATTTCCTATGATAGTATTCAATGCTAGTAACTTAAGCATATAAATAAATTATTTAACACACAAACTCAGTTTTATAAAGCAGAAGCACACCGTTGGAAAAACTGGCGTTAATTTTACTTTGTGTATAGTTGCTAGTTAGTAGATAACGTTATCCTAATCTCATCTAGACTAATCTATTCAGTTCAGGTCCAATTCAGATTCTGAGTTTAAGTAGGCTTGCATAGAATTCGAAACTTCACCTATTGTTCACTTTTAAGGTCTTATGTCTAATTTAATTTTAATAGACATTATAATGTATCGAACAATCTCTTGCAGTGTATTAAATATCTGATAATAGAATTGTCCTAACATATTTTATTATACTTCGCGGTGACGTCATCAGGATCAGGTGTCAAGTTATCACGTACGGATAGTTATATAATGTATTGCATGAACATTACATCGTAGCCCTTAATTATGTCCACCGACAGACAATGTTTCGGATCGGTCTGAAGTAAATGACGTACTATGCGATAAAACAACTGTCAATGTTTCGGATACATTAAATCCATTTAGGAAAGAGTTTGCCGTACAAAAAGAATAAGCATTACCCGAAACTTCGGTCGAAGCAAACTATTTCGTGAGTACAGTTCATATTTAACCAGAAATTACAATCAAATTATATCTGTTCCATTTTTGGCCACTAAAAAAAACATTATTACATTTTTTAAATGTCATAATGTGCTTATGCACTGGACTGAACAGCCAATTAATTAACCGAACGCGATGCAGAGATACATATAAAAAATGCAACTCTATGCAAATAGATCTAAATTATTAACAATAGTGATATTTTTTTCCTAACTTCGGGCTAAATTATAATACTCGTACTATACTTAATGTATCTTTAAGCATTAATCCATGGAGTAAGTCTTGTAAAATCAACGCCAGAGTACACCAACTGTCAAATTATTTCTTAAAACTAAACAACGAAATCAAAAAATTGATTCACATGACATGTGTTCATCGGCTTATTGTGACCAGTTCTCAAAAATAACATTTACACTTATCTGTACTATATTATCCTTGTTGAACTCGAATGTTATGGACATATTAATCATATTTGGTAAATTGGTATTTACGCACGCTCGAAAATCACTACCCTCCATCTGACACAGACGATGTAAATCAAACAATTGTGTCCAATAATCGGAAGAAAATCAAATCATCGTCAAATTATTTAATTTATAAAAAAAAACAATCAAATTAAGATCAGAAGTGAAAACATCTGTATACCATAAATTCATTTTAGTCAGTTGAAAATTATCTTTTTTCTTTATTATTTTATCTATTTTATCGTACGATAAAAAGCATATGATTATTCAATTTTGTCAACTGTCCATGGCATTTGAGCAAAACACACAAGAATAAATTAATGTTATGTAACCTACGAAAAATATGTTTTTTTCTGCTAATAGGCGTTAAAGTATTTGTTCGGCTTATAATTATCAGAATACATAAAATATAGGTTAGGCCTATAATATAGAATATTTATAGAATCGATTCGCATCAACAAGGCGGTGCTAATACATTTAACATATGTCTATTCTGTGTGGTTATTAGTTTTCTATACAAGTTCTCGAGTTCAGATATATCATTAGAGGAATAAGTTCGGTAAGGTATATACCATGTCTAAGTTAGTTCTAAAATACAAAACCCATTTATTTCCATGTAGGTATGAATCGATTCTATTTCCAAGAAGTATTTGCTTTAAACAACATACAGGACCATTGAAAACGTAGAAACTTCGATTTAATAGAAATATATAGTACCTATAGTTGTTTTTGATGTACAATATCGAATGTATTAAGTTTCCACTAATTTTATTTTACATCAACTGTGCTCGCATATATATTCAATAATCCTATATATTATTTAAATATATTTAAACATTATCATTTTACAATTCATATATATTACACGACACAGATATACATAACTACTGTCGCCCGAACTAACATATATAATGTGATAATTGTATCGATCTAGACACATACTTAGAACATATAGATAGTGTGGTCAAAAATGTGTTTGCTAAGTGACATTCTTACAACCCACGTAACATACCGTGATACGTGATTTAAACCTAATTGTAGTACTAGCCATGTATCTTTATGATTAAATTATTGAACGTGTAATAAATAGATATAATATTTTTTGAGACACAAACTTTTTACACTGACCCAAAACATACTTAATGATACAACATTATGATGAACAGTGGATGAAGTTTAACGATTATAAGCTGTTAAGGGAATATACTAACTAGATTATAATATAATTTAAGATAATAATGTTATTTATCTATATTTATTATATTATTACACATCAATTACAATTTTACGCTGCATGTCAGTTAATTAACTTTAATTATAAAGTTAATATGTTAATAATCTTAAACCGAACGATAAAAATATTACATCCATGAACTATAACACATAGAATTTAAAAATTCTTCAAACGACCCACGAATTACTTATGACAGTTAACGGTCGCCTAGAAATTATGAAATACTCTATCTACCTAGAGTTCTATCTACGAAGGACTATAAAAAATAATACTAATCCTCTGAAATATTAAATATCGCGCAACACCTCAGTGGAGACATATATAATTCTCTAACGCCATAAGCCAAGTATCAATGTTTAAAATAACGCTTTCTACGGTCATAAAACGACACTTTGAATCCACTTTTTCGTGGGTTATTAAGGACACAAAGACACGAAACGTGAACTTCCTGACCCAGTTTTATATGGCTCTAGTAATAAAATGTTATGTATAAACAGACAAGACGTAATCTTAACAGACAGATGAAAATCCTTCGACGAATTTTCGAAGAGAGCTTGCGAATATTTTTCTAGACTTCGAGCAAATCTGACACAACAACAGTCCTCACTATCCAAATAAGGCAAATGTACAATTACTTACAAGAAAAAGACGTGAAATTAAACACATGTATATCATTAAATAATATAGACAGCACGCATACAATTAAATATCGACCCAATTGTAACTTACTAGTACAAGCGCGAATTATTATACTATAATGATATAAATTTTACACAATAATTTAAAACAATTTATTGCCAACACGATTATTATGTGAAATTCTTCTAGAAATCTTCAATTATTATCGGATATGTTTCCCAGACGTGACCGAATTAGTCAGTCAGTCAGTGTCATATATTTGCACGAATATTTTTTTATTCACGTAATGGTTTCGTAAATAAACGGATCTCATTAAATTTGCTGAAATTTAAACAAATATTGCTTTACGAATATATTGCATCAATTTAGAAAAAATACTACGAAACATATTTACATACGAACTAGACTATATCCCCAAAATCATCATCGTAACTAAAGTGTTTAGTGATCAGAGGCGGATTTAAATAATTCGTAAAACTGATTCTTATTTTATATTTAGGATAATTTTACGTTAAATCAACCTAAAATAAACCCGTGTTTTAACTTCTTGCAAGCAACAAATTCGTTTAAATGGCCTTGTCCTTATCTGTACACTCTTTTGAGGTCTACGTACCGGATATTTTCATGCTACTATAAATTAGTGAAATAGAATAACAGTGCTTACAATTTTAAAACATAAGTGCAGCATTTTATCGTTCAAACTTTACTACAGCCCGACTCAGTCACTACGAGTTTCATGTCAACATAAAAACTGATATCACACGGGAAAAGGCACAAGCAACGTACAAGTCAACATAGCGACGAAATTTTTTTTAGTAAAATGGACTAGTTTTACAAATAACATACTGTTTCACAAGTGACATCTCAAGTAAACAGGTGTCCTATATATAGGAGATAACCTTCTATGTATTATACAATAATTATTTTCGTTTTATTTCCCTAGTAGTCTGCTAATATACATCTTGTATGTTTCAAAATGAATGTCAAAAATGAAGTATTGACAAATTAATTATTTACTGACTTGTAAATTGTAAAACAGATTATCAGTAACGATCTACACAGCACATACATGTGTACAAGATTCTAAAATTATCATACCAATATTTCATATTTCCTTTGGTTTTAATTAATAATATCTTTATTGTTATTTGTACCTTTTACAGTGTGACTTTGTAAAGATGTATCTATTAAATGATTTGAAAAACACAATCCCTTAAATAGAAGATCACGATTACATCGGACATCTTAAAATAATTATAATTAATATCAATAAAATGATTAATTTCCCAGCGTCTAATCCTTTACCGTTACAGGAATATATAATCACATATAAGAGATCCTTACGCCACTCCCGTTATATATTAAATCTTAGAAAACTAATTATTGAATATATAAATAATTTCGATACATTAATTATAGAGAAATATAATAAGCATTAA
Organism: Cecropterus lyciades; assembly: GCA_002930495.1. NCBI lineage: Eukaryota > Metazoa > Arthropoda > Insecta > Lepidoptera > Hesperiidae > Cecropterus > Cecropterus lyciades. The sequence goes on from MOOZ01000789.1 coordinate 67,837, forward strand.
TGTCATCAAAAATTTTGATAAAGATAATTATTATATGTACTCATGATTATAGATCACGACGCATTCATACAAAATTTATCATTTAGAATATTCACATATTGCTTCATAATGAACGTTAAGAATGTAAATAACGAACACAATAAACTCCATATCAACGTACACATTGAATACACGAAATATAATAAAACGTTGGTTACTCTTACAAACTACAGTCGAAAGTTATTCAGACCGCCAATATATTGCTATTTTTGCAAATAATTTTAGGATTACACTCAAAAGAGCTACCATTTTCATATAACATTGATACTTTTCACTCATTAATAAGTATTTTAACCTTCATAATGATATTTAAAAAATCTGACTTCAACTTAGAGATAATTTGTCTTAAAATATATCGTAATTATTATTTTGTGCCCTATTTAACTAATATTATTTGGACACTACAGCAATCAGAGACAGCATAAGATATGAAACATAATCTCGAATTTTAGGACAATTAACAGTACAAAAATTATGCTTTCACCCATTTTAGATGGTGGGGTTGGGGTTATTTTCTCCATTGGGAATCTTTGTAGGCAAAAAGGGGACCGCTGAAATCGTAGTATATAAGAAGCTATGAGGATAAGAAGTCCCTCATAACGTATTACTCCACATTGCTTCCCATTTGAAAAATATCATTCATATTGTAATTTTGATTCAATATTGAAAGCACTCATTACCGAGTAAAGGTATAAAGGTTACATCAATCATGAAATCAGTAAGTAAATTATATATTACAAATAATGAAATACCTACGAAATTAATGCCTATCTACAATATTTATAGCTAACATGTGCCCAGGAGCTTATTTTTGCGGTACAACCGTGGACCATATGTGTAATTGTGATTTAAAGCAACTGTTTATAAGATATCATAGACGAAGTAACCAAAAGATTCCTTATATATAATCATTTCACGTATATATGTCACAAGGCGTGAAGCAGTTCTTGCGTTTCGGTGTAAGGGTGTGGTTGCCGGTTCAAAGATGGTCGCCTTGTATGCAAACAAGGCGACCATCTTAGTAGTCCGGAGAAGCAACGGAACAGAATTGAAATTCCTACCACTGAACTATTGAACCCCCGTTCAATAAAAGCTATATTCCAAATTTCAGTCCAATCGGACACTGAGAAGTGAGTTAAATTCAGCTAGCGAGATTTGACCTAAACATACTCACATATTTACAAACATAGCAAGTTAAATAAAAGCTTTAAGGATTAATTTGTAAACATAATTTAATGCTTACATTTAAAGGGCTTTGTGGAATTTACAGATCAGATCAGAGATGAAGAGCTTATACTTTTGATCAGTATTTTTTTATCAGAGTGAAGGAGCAAACGAGCATGCACGCCACCTGATGGTAAGTGGTCTCTGCCAGCCATGGCACTGCAACTTCATATAGAACAGAGGTTCTATCAGATGCGTTGCTACTCCCGAGGACTAAGATGGTCGCCTCATATATAAGTTAGCCGGCAACTACACTCTTCCACCGAAACGCAAGGAATGCTTCGCGAACTTAAATGTTATGTGACTTTCTGCAATTATTAGGATTTTTTTGGTTACATTGTACTTGTAAAATAAATATAGTCAAAGTAATTAATATTTGCATGTTAGGAAATTAATACTATAGACTCCAGTAAAAATAACCCGATTTCTGTTAAAATACCTAGGAGAAGTCGATGACACTTTAATGTTACTATATTTTATACAGAAGTTCAAAGTACTTTTATAAACAAACAAAACAAAGATTATTCCAAATGTCATATTTATCAAACATTCCTATTCAGTTATCCTTCGAAAGTCCTTCTAAAAAGTTTTCCAAATAATGAATCGCCCGGTACCGTGCCACGAAAATAAATACCGAGTCGCAGTACTGCATGTGTTTCTTATTTTCCCTACATGTACTACTGGAATTAAAAAAAAATGTAGATCACATTTTTCAAACATGAAAAGATTTTTTCCACGCGTGATTAATTTGGGAATGTGCTTAATTATTCAAATATACTAATTTAAGCTTCCCGTCTTTTTATTGATAAAACTGAACAAACAAAAAATAAAGAAAATCGTACTAAAATAATATAAATGAATAATCAATATATCATTCCAGTAACAGTAATATATTTATTCAATTAAAATGAATAGCAATTCAGCCAATTCTAATGATCATTAAATTTTATTATATTTATCTATTACTTCACTTTGATTAATTTTTGTACTAAAAGTTATTATTCGTATCGTACTCACATAAATTATTTTCGTTACGTTTCTTACAAGGTAATCAAAACCACACCTCGAGCTTAAAATAATAAATAACAATAAAAATGTTTGTTAAACATGACGCGTGGTACAAGATGATCACTATAAGAAAATAAATGCATTCGTTTGGTTCCTAAGTAAATTAATGATTACTTAACGTATATATTTAGATAAAACATTCCTTCCTTCGCATAATATCAACACGCTATAACTAGAGCGAGTTCCTTTTGCACCAACTGCGTACAGCGAGAAAAATTATAGTCATAGTCGCAAATTATCTCTCTCTTTTAATATCAAAAATATATATTTATTAAGATTTTTTCACCACTGACTTGTTAGCAATAAGCAATGACGTCTTTGAAATATATATTTCACTTTTTTTTTTCAATTAAACGTGTTATTTTAGACGCACAAGTTGTCCTTAATTTAGACGAAGTGCTTTGTATTTGCGCGATCAATTAATAGTTTTGAACTAATTATTAATGTCAAAGGTTTAAATATGTCCCATAAATGTCCATACTTTTTAGAATATTATCCAAGAACATCTCAAACTGCCGTTACCGTTATCTGAGAAACGGATAGAAAAAAAGTGCTAACTTCATTAAACCGATAATTAAATAACATTATATCGCTGCATGAATATCAGCACAATTCACAATTCATCAATTTTAGTTCAATATATTGTATATCCAAAAGGCCTAGAATGAAAACTTGGTGCACTTCTACACCATGGCCATTATATATATTTTTATTGTTGTCTAATTTTTTAATTTTTACATGGATCTTCGGTAAAATTAGCGATTTTAAGTTGTGTCATTATTCAATCCAAGCAGCGATATATGATTTATTAGGACTTTTCTACATCGTACATTCATGCCTACATAACTACTGCCGTAAAGGGGAGTGGGTCACATATCTACTCTATCTATGAATGTTATATAAATACTCTATATCCTAAGCGCCGTGTGTATGGCGTGCACATGTCAAATTACTACACTAATATTTACTTAGATGTTAATATGAGGATCATTACTCACTTATCGCCATTTCAAAACATACTAAGGGCAAAATCAATAACATAGGGTTATCTGTTAAAAAAAGAAGATTGACACGTTAATGTTGTTCGATAAATCGATGATAAATTAATGAATTATTTATTGAATGAACGAAATTAATGATGAATGACTGAAAGTAATGATTAAGGAATGAAACTAATGATGTATGAATGTAATTAATGGCGAATGAATGCAATGTATGATGAATGAATGGAATGAATGAAATTAGTCATGTAGTCTAGTCACAGATCTTCATTCAAAGTGAGAAGGGTTTCGGCTCATAAGAGCTATAGTCCACACTTGATAAATATATTTACCATACTCTCAAAAGTAAATATGATTGATGATATGAACTCACGGTGTTTTCTAGTTATTTATAACATGTAATGAAATTTGGAAAATCGAGATACGTATATATAAAATTGGTTCCTATTTAATCAATTACCTCGCAAAAAGATTTCTAATTCAAAATATTAAATATTTTATCAAACTATTTTACAATTTTAATAAAAATGTATTAAATGTAGACGCAATAAGAGAGTAATGAACCCAGAGCGTAAAGATTAAAAAGCAATAGTTATTTACAAACGTGAATCAGAAATGTAGAAGTATATTTTCAAAAAACTTTACACCGCTCAAGTTGATAAATCCATCGTAAGGAAGCATATCGATAAATCGACCACCTATTAATATCTCAGTCAAACTTGCTTGCATTGTAGATAAAAGATATTCCCATAGAAAGATTATATAAATATTTTAGACTCCTAAATTACACGCGTGAGTGAATTATCACTCCAATGAAATCGATATCGAGGAATAAGAAAAAGAAACACCGTAAACACCGCTTACAACACAAACTAACATCACAACTTGTCCGACTAAAGATTCTACGAAAACTAACTTTAATCTTGCAATACGGCGTTGGAATGACAATTGGTACGCTGGCGAATACCTAACGACATCACGATTATACCAAAAGCAATAACATTTGAATCGAAAGTATTGCTTAAATTGTATGATAATGTTCGTTTCACTTACACTCTATTTTGAAATACGACGATCCCGTGTTATGATCGTGTAACGTACCTACATGATTTAATGTTTTTGGTTATATTTTTTTTACCGAGGACCACTTTAGAACGCTACTAGCAATTCACGAGGATACAAACTATTTTTAATCGATAGATAGAACTGACGTTTAGTTGATTTCGATTCAATTAAAGAAACAAAAAAAAATGTATGTATCGATACGTGGTATATATAAAACATAGTATATATTTATAATTAATAAAACAGTTTGGGGTAAGATTTGAAATTGGTTGTATATATTATTCATCGACATTATATGGATATTTGAATCGATTCACAACTCAACGTGTAGCGCGATATTACAGTTCTATCTTTCGATTTTTAAAACTACACATACATAGTAAACAGAATTTCAAGATGGCTTCATTGACTTTCATTATAATCTGTACAAAGTCAAGAGTATGAAATGTCGAAATACCTGACGGGGTCCACCAGCTTATTGAATACGCATCGTCCTATTCACTTCTACACTTTATGCAATGTTTACTTCATCTAAACCTAAAACTATTATTTACATAGTGATACGAATTCGATACATGTATCGAAATTTGTGTCACTATTGACAACACTAAATACGGAAAGAGTAACATCGACGTAATATGAGTACTCTATCTAGTGTAGAGTACTCATATTACGTCGATGTTACCGTGTTGACACTGAGTATCTACTCAGTGTCAACACGGTGTCGACATTCAGTGTCAAAGCGGTATCGACATTCAGTGTCAACGCTGTGTTGTGAGTTTCATATCCTTAAACAGCAACTGAAACTCAATAAGCGTAAATCGTGTTATTAATTCTATGTACATTTATTAAGTGTCTAACATTGAAAATAAGAAAATTTGATAGTACTATTATTTATTATTCGACATTTTTAGTCATCACTCGAAACTGCCGAATTCACATAGTCATTCTATTGCTATTACAAATAATTAGAAAGACCCCGTCTTTAGCATTTCATTTAAAGGTAATGAAAGCAAAAACGCTTCAATCACAAAATACTTAACCTGAAATATTTGTTAATTTCTTATATGACATAGACACATCTTCTTGAACTCTATTAGAGATTTTTTCCTTTCAAATGTATCATATTTTGGTACATTGAAGTTCTTTATTTATTTCAGACCGAAGCGATTTTGCCTTTCCTTTATTCCTGTTGCTAGTAGCGACACCTGGCGTGCTCTGTGACATATTAGTGCACGTGGACAGAGCGACGCCTGATCTTTGCTCTGCGTGGTCCCCGTTTAACGATTCAGACACTATAAAGGTAGCTTTCCAGCTTCGTCTTGGGGGCAGGTTGGGTGAAGGGGGAAAACCAAAAGATTGAGAACCTCCCGAACACCGACTGGATGCTCTTCCAACGGGACTTGCGCACCCATCGCGCTTGTTCCTTCTTCAGTTGCTCGATACCCTGAAATGGTAATAAGTATTTTTATTTTTCTTTATAGTAATTGAAGCAATCGAGGACGCAGTCCACCCGATGGCAACCACTGCCGCCCATGTACAGATGTCTATGTCGCATAACATATGGCTATTTTTATAATAAAACTACTTTGGATGTTCATATTCGTTTCATTTTCTGTTTTTTTTTTTATTCAATTAAATATTTAATATATTTCATTTATTAATATATAATATTATTATATATTAATATATTATTGCGTTGAAATATATCAAATATTTCAACTTAATAAATAAAAACGAACAATTCAGCTTCACAAACGAATAATATCTATTTATAATCCTCTGCAAGACATGCATTCCCTTTTGATATGCGTATCGCTATCGTTTTATATATTTATGGTTCTAAAATA
>MOOZ01000789.1:74508-86616 GCA_002930495.1 Cecropterus lyciades
TGTATGTCACGTTATATTTCTTTTAAACGCGGGTGAAACCGCGAGCTCAGCTAATCTATTTATAATCCTCTGCAAGACATGCATTCCCTTTTGATATGCGTATCGCTAACGTATGCGTATCGCTATCGTTTTATATATTTATGGTTCTAATATATACCTAATATATTTATAGTGGATATTTGGAAGCTTTTACTGTGCACCTATATCAGAAATCTATTTTTACTATGACACTACAAAGTGTGCGAGGTTGATTGAATACTTGTTTCATCTCGCATGATATCAATGACTAGCTGTGCCGCGCGGTTCCACCCGCTAGTACCTAAGGAAAAAAAACAAACAAACATAGCGTGATGTTATATAACCAATAGTCTTCCTCAATAAATGGACTATTCAACACAAAAATAACTTTTCAATTCGAACCAGTACTTCTTGAGATTAGTGCGTTCAACCGAACAAACTCTTCAGCTTTATAATATTATGTACTATAGATAATGCTTTAGTGGTCGTTTCCTATGTTGGAGTAATGTGGAACATGGATGTTAAGGATATGAAATTTAGAATCTAGATTCGGACACGGATATAGGAATAACATTATACCGATTTTGGATAGTTTCGGTTACTATATTTACTTCGAAGGCTATAGGCTATATATCATCACGCTAAGACCAGCAGGAGCGGAGCACCAACGAAGAATGTTTCAAAATCGGGGTTTTTTTTTAATGGGATATCAAATTTCGGTTAATGTATGTCACATTAATGGATGGATGATGTCACATTACATTTCTTTTAAACGCGGGTGAAACCGCGAGCTCAGCTAGTAGGTAATAATATGATATTTCTATGCTATCATTTGTTGTTACAATCACTCATATCAGATATTATAGCTACCTAATCAATTATAGGTTTTTTATAACTAAAAAAAACATGTCTCGAAATATATCCGAAATTAACCGAAACTTTTATATCGGATACGGTTTATTACGGATTATTTTTATTTCGGATCACCGATAGTTTCGGTTACTGTTACGGAGCTCCATAACAACACTAATATGTAACTTCGCCAGTCATGTCTAATATTAGCTTATATCGTGTTGCGTTTGATTTAATTGACGCTCTATTGATAGCATTGATGACTTCATTATTACATCAAATATATTCACATTAGACCTGACAGATTTAATATGTCGCGTGGATTTGTTCGCGTTTAAAAAGGGCAAAATAACTTTATATTTTAATTGTAGTAACTTCTGTTTTGTTGTATATAATATTGAAGTAGCAAACGAGCATGCAGTGCATCTGATGGTAAGTGGCCACTGTCGCCCACGGACAACACTACACTGTAATCAACCCCAGATAAGATCAGAGTGCAATGAATAACACTGCTGTTATTAGGCGGAATATGCTGTGGCGGTGGTGCTTCGGATCACAAAGAGTTCTATCACCTGATAGAACAGATGTATTTTAATGTAAACACTGTATGTTATCTTTGGATAATTGGATATACACTATAAATATATTTTCCTTTAATAAAATTTACAATCCTTTAAATTGAATTTTGTAGTTTTGGCTTGATGCCATTTCAAACATACTAATAAGCACACAAAATTATAAAAATAAAAAAAATTGAAATGTCTATTATCACTTATTCTTTTTTTATCTGTTGCCTCATTGGATTTCCCAAAGTAGAATGCTTTTACAGTTGCGCCGTGACCATAATTTATTTAACTTAGTCAAGAATAGCAACAAATAAAAAAAAAAAAAACAAAAAATAAACACTAAACAACATAACCACAAATATAGAAAAATATAACGGGTACTTACACCCGTTACATTTTTATGCCTAAGATGGTCACCTCATTTATACCTGAGACGACAACCAAAAACAATCATTGATTACATATCAAAATGGCTACATTATTACTCCAAAACCAACGTAACGTCTTAATGATAAATGACATAAGAAACAATACAGTACATACCGTCTCATCGTTCCATATCGCGTGCAGCTGAGTTCCGAGCATGACAGCGGTGAAGATCGCGAAGAGCAGCGCCTCTGCGATCAGAAACAGCAAGAGGACGACCGTAGCCGGAGGGGAGTACGCGCTGCAGTCCCTCCACTCGTGTCTGATGCACGTCACGAACTGGTAAACGGCCAGCGTGAGCGAGTGGATCGAGATCATCGCGATGTAGAACTGTTGGAGAAGAGAAACGTAATATGTTAACGTTTAAGAAACATAATAACGTCTAAAAAATTATGCGTTTCACGTCTACAATGTTTTTTTTTTGTTTTCAGTGCACTGAAATAAAAGCCTGTTTTTAAAAATATTTTTTTATATTCATTTATTTTCTCATGTTAAGTCGCCCCTTTCATTTGATACCTATAATGGGATAGTTAAACAAAATTATGTAATCCGCCATTTTATGATGGCGGCAATCTTAGATTCGAATTTTTTCTATGATGTAAAATATTGTTGGTTGTACAAAAATATGTAATCATCTATATTTTGATGATGACCATTTTAGATCTGATTTATTTTCCTGGTGTTGGGTGGGTATTGTATTCTTCAAATTAAGTTCTTTCATTTGATACCAATACTGGCGTTCGTTGTACAGAAATATATAATACGCCATTTTGTTACGGCGGCCATTTTTGATCATCAACAATATTGATTATATATTTTATATTGATTATAATTGCATTATCATCAGAATTACAGGTGTATTCCAAATTTTAGTTCAATCGGACACTGAGAAGTGGGTTAAATTTTAACCCACTTCTCAGTGTTAAGCTTGCAAGATTTGATCTAAACATACTAACATATTTACAAACATTGCAAGTTAAATAAAGGGTTTAAAAAAACTCAAAGATATGTAAAACCACACTTGGCCAGCGCAGTGGATTACGGTTTGCCCACGAGTGGTACAGTAATGGGTTGTCCACGAAATCGATAAAGAATAATAGAGCCAATACGAAAGTGAATCGACTTTGCCACACCGTTCATAACTAGGCACGAGTATATTATATACTCAAGTTATGCTAAAAATACTGAAATTCATCGAGCGTCCAAAAGTAGCTAAGATCGGCCCCTAGACGTCTGTGGGGTGTAGCATCCGATCGCTCGATCGAAGATGATAAAAGTAGCATGTACGCTAGATAGGGGCCTTTAAACGGTGAGTTAGAATTATTGAAAAACAAAGTGTGTGTGCATTCCACACTATGATTATTTATGATTATTATATATGATTTTAGACTAATATTATCGCGGAATTGATACATTTTAATATGTTACGGGTACTCACGATATGTGGCTTCAATTTCTTTCTTGCCGATATTTCGACCCAGTTACATGGATCGTGGTCACGGCGTAACATCGGTGGCGGGGAGAAATCGTTGACAAGCACTAGTGGTAGATTAACCTATCTACCCTACGTCTAGTTCGTTTTTCTTTTTTAGGTTTCATATCACGACACACAGCACTAACTATATACTTACGCACCGAACTTCGCATTATTTGTGATTTACATAAACAAACCACTGTATTCCACGTTTGCGCTAATTTAAAACTATCTTCTCTGTTAAAGTTCTTAGGAGGTTTTTTGATCTCTATTTCTTCTCTTACTAAACGTGGAAAGTAATGACGCTCAGTGGAGATCACCTGAGGTTTAGGTAGGGTTTCTCCCAGCCACCGCAATTTCGCCGTGACCACGATCCATGTAACTGGGTCAAAATATCGGCAAAAATAAATTAAAAATCACATATCGTAGGTACTCGTAACATATAAAAAAATACAGGGGTCCTATTTGAAGTCGATCACTGATGCTTTACTACTCTCGAGGACTATGATTAGTAGCATGGTAGTAGTAAAGATATACTCATACATAAATGAGCCGGCAACCACACCTTTCCACCGAAGTGTAAAAACAGTTTCACTTTAACAATAGGTGTAGCGGTGGTACCTCCCAGGTCGAACTGCACTGCACCATCTGCACTCTACCATCTTTTATAACTACCTAATAAATATAACAGGGAGTAAAAAAATCTTGTTCTATAAAATTTTATCAGCATACAAGCGTTTGACCCTCCTAATGGTAATTGACGCCTACTGTCTATAGATACATGGAATCAAGCGTAAACACGATTGTGGCCTAAACATAAATCAGCTATATATATATATAGATTCATTTTTCCCTTTAAGATTTTTATAAAATGCCTCGTTAAGGTGTACCTCCTTTGTCCTTACCTCCCTTTTTTAAGCCTGAAAATAGCAGCGCTTAACAAAGCTGATATAAATAAAAAATACAGGGGAACATAGTACTTTTATAGTATAACCACGATAATATCTACCTATCCTCCAATCTACTGTATTGTATCCAAGAACAAAAACAATTACCTATTTCACTTACCGTGAACAGCACGAAGTACTTCTGATTGTTCTCACCCACGCAGTTGTTCACCCACGGGCAGTGGTGGTCCATCTTCCGTATGCACCGCTGGCACACGGAGCAGTGGTGAGCGCGCTCGGGCTTGATACTGCAACACTTCGTGCACTTGAAGATCACCTGCCCCTCGCGGAAGCTCATCTGCTTTATCATTTCCTTTGTGGCGTTGCCCTTCGGTACTGCGCCCTGGGGACACAGACAAGACGTGAACAATGTTTGACAATATGCTAGTTGACTAAATTTCAAAAACTGCTTAATACTTTAACTTATAAAGGATTTTAACTAAAAATATATTATTTTTTAAACTATCGAACATTTACATTTAAAATTTAAATATAGGTCGAAAACGCACAGGACTGTCATGGCGTCTTGAATGACGTCACGCCGTGCTAAACAAATCGAGACTATATGAATGACAGCTTTTATGTTATTTCGATTAATTCGTTCGTACTTCGTTTCTATGAAGATGTATTCATATACAACAAATATAACATACAAACATATTAAGATTTCATATACAACAATGGCGTTTGCCACGGCATGAGGTCATGCTTCCTGATTGGCGTACACTGTCACATGACTGAATGTCTATTTTTGCCGAATTTGTTTCCTAATAATATTAATAATCCTTATAACAAATAATTTTTTTTTTCAAATAATTTACTTATCTTATAATAAATAATTTAGTTTATTGTTATCAATATACATGATCATTCATTAGAAACGACAGTCTATCCAATTCAGTGTTAGTGGACACGAGCCTATTTCCTTAGTAAAATGAATCTAGACTTGCTTACTATGAAGTCACTGCAATCAAGAATTTTGTAAAAATCTATTACATATAAATCAAATATTGGGTTCATACACTTTAACTGTCTTTAATATAATGTGAGTTTGGTCGTGCCCTATATATAATATGAAAAAAAAAATGATTTCTGATTTTGACATCCTTTTTTCTTTCTCTCCACGTGTAATAAAAGCCGACTTTTTATAAAATGTTTCTCGTTCAAGCATTATACGAAACGAGCCATAGGTAAATAGAACGGTCTTCTTAATTAAAATAGTCACCTCTCATTTCTTTTGTTTTGTCGCAAACAATTGAAAGCTAGTCGCTATAACAATGGCTTATAATATCATTAAAAATAGCATACAATTTATTACTTGGTAATTACTTTTATTAATGAATGAAATAAATAAATAATTTAATTAGAAGAATAATTGTATGCTTACAATTCAACTTCATTTTACTAGCCTTAATAGCTAGTTTTTTATGCAAATCAGTGGCACATTATCTTTAGAATAATATATACCTCTTCTATCTTTTTGAATATGTTCACCCAATATGAAGTTTAATTAGATATGTAAAATCTTTAAACATAAAAATTATTTTTTTTATATACACGTAAGCGAATGGTAAGTTCCTTTAAGTGGGTCTCATCAAGATAATTTTGACATGAAATCTTTTCAGTTTGCAGCGATATAACCAGTATCTAGATAATTAAATGTCTCACTTGTGTCATTGAAGTTACAAAACTATTTCAAATTTAAGCTCACAGTAAAAAGTGGTAGAAGTTAATACAAATCATCTGATTTTTCACAATCGTGTACAATTTAAATCGGTGACAAAATATACAAGTTTTCTTCCCACGTGAGTTCTGCAATCCAGTTACCTTTATAACTCTGTAATCGTCGAGGATCTTCATTTGCATAGAGCAAAAGCATTGCTCTCTGCTAAACTTACTCCACCTACAGCAAACGTACAACATATGGTACTCACAAGGACAAGTATGTCCTATCGCAGGCGAGAGAATTCTAGGCGATAAAAGATACGTAGTAAATTAGCTCATGGACTAATGCCATACACTATGCAGTCGTATTAATTAGAGATGGAATAGCTATACAATACTTATCTCCAATGTTGAAACATTATGTGGGCCTGGTATCGTATCGTACAAATACAGCAACCTGAGGTAACAACCTAATATGTCTCATAGCTTGGTGTAGGTTTGTCCACGACGTCAACTAGGTGAGGGACAAATGTTTGGTGGTCATTACATTGTCAAGAACCCTCACTGTGCTACCCCTCACCGTGATCTCTAGGGCTAGCGGGTATGTGGCAGTAAGATGGAAGGATTGCGACCTCATTGGGGTCTACTTCATACTCAATAAACAACTTACCAATTTTGACCCTAATAGGACAATTTCAGCCTCGTCGTGTATTTTTTCTTGGGGACCTCAACGTCAAATCATCGGCATGGGATTCTCCTAAGACCGATGCTCGCGGCGAGATTCTGAAGGGATGGGCGACGACAACCGGCCTCTTGCTGTTAAATAAGGGTCGGTAAACACATGCGTGTGGCAGCGGGAGTGGCTCCATTATATTTATAATAATAATAATACCCCGCTGAAGCAAACACCGTCCGGGGTTGGAATGTTCTGACGGGAATGGAAACATTATCGGATCATTTATACATCCGATTTGACATTTTCACTTCTCCTGATTACTCGGACCATTATCGACCCAAAAATGCTTCGATGCGAGATGGGTGTTGGGGTGTCTTAACAAGATTGTAGCAGAAGCTACTATCATTCAGGCCTGGCTAGCTCCACCTGAACTTGTGGAGGTGGAAGAGGAGGCGGAATGGTTCCGGGATCCTCTGTCGCAAATATGCGCCAATGACGCAAGTATGACTCGGGCCAAGCCACGTCCTCCGAAACGCCTGGTGTACTGATGGTCCCACGAAATTGCAGTGATTCGCTCAGCTTGCGCAGTGGCGAGACGCCATAATACCAAACATCGTAGGTTGCGTCATCGTAATATTGACCGGTGGAGCAACAGTTGTAAGTGTTGTACGGTGGAAGACGGGCAAGCTACTCTTATTTAAGAAAGAGGCCCCCCGCAAGGCGAGGCATCCGAAAGGGCGCCCCGCAGAGTGTCCTTCATCGTATAGACCCCTGGTGATGCTTGATGAGACTGACAAGCTTTCTGAGCGTATCGTAGCAGGTCGTCTGGCAACCAATTTGGTTTTCAGGAGGGCCGATCGACCATTGATGCTATCATGTACGTAAAGGCCCCCTCGGATGAGGGGGTGGCCCAGCGCAAGGTGTTTTTGGCAGTGTCGCTGGATAAAGCGAATGCCTTCAACTCCTGCCATGGGCCAGCATTGGAGAGGCACTTAAGTATCATAGGGGCGTCCTTTGTCGGATTGTTGATGCCTAAATCTCTGATAGACACTTTAAGTTCCCAGAGCATGGAGAACATCCCCTGTAGTTCCAGGATCAGAATAGGGCTACGGCATCCATTCATTGCCTGTCGAAAGTGGCGACTAAGAGGACTTCTGCGGTTGCTTGCAGCAAGAGTGGGCCGAACCGTCCAGCCACATACTCATAAGAGGAATCCGTGTTGAGATTGAGTCGTCAATGAGGTAACTGAGACTTACTCTCGACAGCCGCTGGAACTTCCGCGAGCACTTCATTCGCTTGGCTCCTCGGTTAATGGGAGTGACTGCAGCTTTAAAGCGGCTAATGCCCAACCTCGAGGGGTCTGTGACTGTGAAAAGTGTAAAGACTGTGGAGGCTGTCCGTCTGTGTTTCCCTAAAGACAATGGGATGAAGAAACACCAGCTCCATCCCAACCAGAGATGGGCCCGGACGCGACCAAACGTTGTCGGAACTGCGGACGAGTGCTTCTAACGTTCCCGTGGTCCCGACAGAGGGCCTCCAGAGGAACACCGTGGGCTCTTAGCCGGCATATCTTCTCAGCTGCCCCGTAGCCGAAAAGAATGTATGAAGGGGTTCCCCACGAAAAAAAAAATGGTTAGTCCACAACGTGCCCTAAAGTAAGAAAAGCATACTACGCTGTAGCATGCGAATTGATAGTTCAAATGTCTTTTTTTACCGATTTCCAAAAAGGAGGTGGTTCTCAATTCGTCTGCATTTTTTTTATCACTATACGAGCACTGAAATAAAGGTTAGAATAGTTTGAGAAAGGACGTAATATTCCCATATAAAATGTGTACATGTATGTAATGTATGGCCGTCGATCCTACTAATTAACGTAAACGAAAACAAGTGAATTTTGTTTATTCGATTGTTATTATTAGACGTCGCCATTTCGCTTATCACTCGCTATTCACTACGAAACTAGTGCCTTAAAACTAATTTGAAATTGCATTCTGCTACGTTAGAGTAACATCAACGTATGAAGTCTTGTACTACCGGAAGGAACTTGGTAGAATAACGTGTAATTGGTTTTCTTACTAACTGAGTACAGCCTTCAGTTCCATATATATTACATTTTAACGACGACAGGGGAACTTTTTTCACAAAAAGGAAAATAGTTTATAAAGAATGTAATATGGAGCTAGATTAAATATTTGAGCCTGAGAATAGCTCTAGTAGTTCTTAGTACGTTTTAATACGTACAACATAGCTTTTATATTTCTTTTATAATACCAAATATTACTACAAAAATGTTCATAATATTACATTTTTCGAACTTTCCTTAGGTTAATATTTTTGAGTTAATAATTTTCGCTTAGGGAACGTACCCAAACCACGTAACCTATTTGTGAAGAAGTATTGTGAAGTTTTGACTCCCCTCCCTCCCCTTAGTGACCATTCCTAGCGCTAAAGTAGATCTCCCCCTCTCGTTTCATAACCAACATACGGTTTCCAATCATATTTTGCAAACAGAAAGTTAAAGCTGCGGGCCGTATTAGAATTTATCTAAAAAAGTGCGAGTTTTTCTTTGGGATTGACTACGTGTTGTGAACCTAAGCCCAACCCTCGTGTGACTAAGCGTGGTATTCTGAACACCCCCTCCTCCCCCTGAAATGGTCACGTAGTTTGGGTAACTTGGATCTCTTACCATGATGACATCTTACCAAAATCGATGGACAAATATAACACAGCAATGTACACACGCATAGCGTTATCGTGGCTTCCACACTGCAGTTACGTTTAACAAACGCCTACGCTTCAGAAACGGTAGTGTGCAAGCAATTCTTAGTGGGTTTTCATTGCGTTTCCTCTTACTGCATTCTAGGGTTGTAACGGAGGCCATCTTAGCGGAGGCGGATACGGAAAATAAGAGGTTCACCTCCGCGGATTCGGAGGTTAACGGAGGCGGAAGTGAAATTTACATAGTACAGTTCTTATAAAAAGTCAAATAATTATTAATAATCAAAATTAAGAAGATGATAATTATATTCTCGAAAAACAGCTTTGCGGATTTTTTGCTTTCCGTGCTGGCTGCCACTACATAATTGTTCACTTAGTACTGAACTTCATAGCGCCGCAATAAGTAGTCAAGTGCGAAATATACATGAAAAAACTTTATATTTGGTGTTATATCTCAATCACAATAAAGATATTTTCATCTAGTTTATCTTAGATTAGATTTTAGATTCATCTAGTTGTAATATGTAGCCGTGCGGCCGCATCGCCTAGCATCCCTCCTTGCGCGTTGTATGACAAGATCAACTTAAGTACACCTCCGTCAAAACTCCGCAAAAATTTTGCATAGACGGATGCGGAAGCGCAGGTTCAATTTTATGCAGAAGTTTCGAAGTAACGGAGACGGAGTTCCGTTACAACCCTACTACATACATACATTCATTGAACGCATGAGCTACTCCTGGGGTAATTTTAACGAATTAGTTCCGTTGAAAACTATTTAGGTCAACTGCCCACTACTATCGCTTGACATCGGGCAACTATCGAATTGATAAAGCTACCATCTTATCGTTTAAGCTACTGAACAGTTGCTTAAGCCGCTACCGCTCAGGCGTTCCTATTTGTTGCCACGTAGCGTATATTTGACTTAATTCGAAAATTCTATCAACAGTCGATTATTTACGCGCCTGTACGGACGCATAGGCTATAAAATAGTCACTGATTAGTTTGACAGTAGTGAGAGGGCAGTTTTGACTATAACCTTTATGTTTTACTAATCTCCTTATTCGAACAATCTATTTTCTCTATAACAGAGTATAAAACATTGATTCAACTTGACCTCAAATATTTCAATAAAATTCTAACACTTATGTTATTTTATACGTAAATATTCGTGTTTTTGGACGCGAATCGTCAATCTCCAACTGAAGCAGCAATCTTAATTAACTCCCATCAACACCGGGATTGAAAATTAATTGCTATCGTCGCAGGACCCTACAAGTAATTACGTTCACGTTGTGGTTCATTGAATTGGAATTATTGAAATGATGTAAGTAATATAATGATAATTAAATATAATTATCATTATATTGCTGCTAAAAATATTAATAAATATTGCATAATAAAAACTTATCATAGTATGTAGTGCTGTATATTTAACGTAGATTTTATCTTGCATATTATACACATATACATACATGTTATAAGTTATCCATACATACATGTATAAAAAATGAAAGTTACACGAGTTTGTACTTTTAAAAATAATAAAATAGTTTGGGAGACTGAGAATTTAATAGACATATATGTATTTTATTGTGTTTTTGAAATTGTATGTAACCAAAACTAATGCGGCTTTAGTTTGATGCTATTTCTTAAACATAGAAGAAGAAACAGACAAATTATAGAAATTTCTAAGAATACTTGTCTCAGTCCTGTAAATATTTCTTTATAAATAATTACCACGAACATTCGCCGACCATCTTCCTTCCATTACATTATATGTATATCAATCTGTTTCATTTTTGTTTATCAATAATTTAAATTTGACAATCTACTATATTATAATCTTCGGTATTAGGTAGATTTATTATGAATTAGCTGAGTCCCGCGCTTATACACGCGTTTAAGAAATGTAACATAGTTACATATAACCAAATGATTACATATAGACAAATTTTAGACCTTATACAATTTTAACATTATAGCCTTGTTTCAGAGAGAACTGATAGCAACTGACATTAGCGGCAGTGACGGTGGCTGAGAGCGCGTAGAGCGCGCGCGGTGTCGTATGTTTTTTTTTGTGCAGACCGTAATAACATTTTCTAAAATAGAAGTAGCCTAAGTTACACCTTATGACATCATTGAAAGCCCCGTCAAAATCGGTCCAGCGGTTTAACAGATTACCCAGTACAAACAGATAGACAGAAAGACAAAAATTTTAGTTACTGATGTTTTGTTATCAGTATCAGTTGTTATTTTGACATAACAGACACTTCAATTTTATTTATATGTATAGATACCGGGCGTTAGTCCTTACAAATAACAAACAACTACAATCGATTTCATATAGAAGCGTATAACGTATAATTTAAAACATCCACGACTCCATTTCCAATTGTACAGAAACGGTAACGATCGATATCGACAACTCCACTTACGTCAATTAAAACCCTTTACTGGCTACCGGTAAAGACGAGCGAATTGAGATTGAGATTCGAACTAAATGTACCTTCTATTTTTCGAAGTCAAACAGATTAAGTATATTTAAGAATGTATGTCTGACAGTTAGTTCTCGACGAATCTCTACACTATTACCTCGGTCGCCTTTAAGCTTTAGGATGAGCATAGCCTCAAAAAGGTATCTGGTCTACCTAGTACGTATATCCTACGGTAAGCACGCGAATGTTACACACACTACATGAACCTTTTTCACAACTATTAATTGAACGAAAAGAAAAATATATAAAGGCACAGAGCCTTTATCAGTGT
>MOOZ01000789.1:93297-107746 GCA_002930495.1 Cecropterus lyciades
AATAGTACATTTTAATTTTTGATAATTACTTAGGAATATAAGTCATAGATTAAAAGTTTGTTATTAATAAATTATAAGTACGATCAGTTTATTATACAAAGTAACGTCATGATAAATGGGACAACTATTTATAAAAACCCAACTTTATTATAAAAACCCGACTTAATAATTATAAAAACGAAATTTTGTGAGGATAGGTGGATGTTAGTTTTTCAATCACGTCAGAACGGCTGGATGGCATTGGATAAAGTTTAACAGAGACATAAATTATATAGTCTGGTATAACATATAGGTTACTTATTAAAATGAAAATACTATAAGGTTTCATTGGGATAGTTATGTTTCTGTTTATAACATGGCTCGGAAAGATATTTTGCGCGACTACCACAGTGGTAGTCGCGTAAGGGTCAGAAAATGACATGGGCTACTTATTATCTTGGAAAAATGCACGGGTGTGGGAAACATGTATTTAAAAAGAATAAAATAAAAGAGATCTTCCATAAAAATAAACATAATATATTATGTATATTATAGGAGCAATGATAGCCTAATGGTTGAAGCTCGGCTTATCAATCGAAGGTGCGGGGTTCGAGTCCAAGGCACGTACCCCTGCTTTATTTTTAATGATGTGAGCATTAGAAATTAATTGTAACTGTTTTTCGGCGAAGAAAAATAGGGTAGAACATGGCGAAACATGGTGGAAACCTACACCTGGATGTTTATAAAAAACATCTCAAAAAATTTTGAAGTCTACCAACCTGTACTTGGCCAGCACAGTGTATTATACCCAAAACCTTCTCATCCTGAAAGGATGTGCCCAGCAGTGGGACAATAAAAGGTTGACGATAACAACAACATACATATATGTACTCTACAGTCTTAAAGGAAAAAATCTATAGTAACTATGGAACAACTTTGTCAACGACAAAGGACAAATTATGGTAATCTTAGTATGAATTTTTATGGACATTGATTTCATTCGCTTTGAATAAATTATCGTCACGACAAACCTTCGTTGAAAGGCCTATTATGTCAGTAATTATCGCCATCATTATAATTAGGTCTTTACCTATGAAATTGCCGTTCTGCCGTACTGGCCATTTCAAATCAAAATATTTTTGGCTGATAATTCTAATTTCAATTTTATTTTATTTTTAAAAACATGGAATTATTTTTTCTAAAATCGTCATTTGTTTAATAGTTAGTGTTATGTTTTCATCGCATTCGAACATCCGTGGTCGTCCGAAAACTATGGCCGACAATGACGAATTAAAGGCGATTGAGGAAGCTGATGATACTCAATCTACGGCTGAATTAGCAGCAGCTTTCGACGTTAGCATCAAAACAATATGGGCAAGGTAAAAAAGTTTGACAAATGGGTACCCCACGAACTCAATGATCGCCAGCGCGAAGTACGCGTCGAGGTGTGCCTTGCACTACTCAACAGGCATACAAATGAAGGAATTCTGAACCGCATTGTTACTTGTGACGAGAAATGGATGCTGTTCAACAATCGTAAGCGCTCAGCAAGTTGGTTGGACTCTGGTTCAGCACCCAAACAATGCCCTAAACGAAAACTTACCTCTAAAAAAGTGATGGTTACTGCTGGTGGTCTAACGCGGGTGTAATTCATCAAAGCTTTTTACCAAACGGGATGAGCATTACTGCAGATGTGTACCTACTGTAAAGAACTGAACACAATGATCGAGAAGCTCGCACGTCTCCAACCAGCTTTGGTTAATAGTTCGGCTCCACAGCTCCTGCACGACAACGTGCGATCTCATACTGCACAGCAGACGGTCTCTAAGCTACAAGAACTGGGGTTGGAAGTTCTTCGTCATCCGCCGTAATCACCGAACCTTGCGCCACAGACTTCTACTTTTACCAGAATTTAGGTAACTTCTTGGCGGGAAAAAATTCAATACTCGAAAAGCAGTACAAAATGTCTTCAAAGGCATTTAGTACTATGGGATTTGTGGCAACAAATTCTTCACAGGCAGTCTAGCTGATTTTTTCAAGAAGGTCCTCAATAAGCTACCAATACGTTCGCAAAGATACATTGATTGTATGGGTGATTACTTTGATTAATAGAAATAAAAAATATAGAAAGAAATACGCTTCACTTATTTCATGAAAAACGGCAATTTCATAGGTACCTATTATCATAATTTATAACATTTGTTTCATTTCACAGCGATGCATATTCTGTAAAGTATTTATCTAGATCATAGCTGCCTACAACCCTTTTTATGCCGCACGACTGAGTAGGGGCTCACGGGTTTTCCCCATAACCAGTATAGGCCTAGAACAAATTCCACCACGCTGCTCCAATACGTGGTAATGGAGGGACCACAATGGACGAACTGGTTTTATGTAACTTTAGTAATAAAACATCATGAACTAAAATTCTTCCAAGTATAAAAATAAACATATATTTCGTTTGTAACCTGAAAACTAAGCTTTAATCCGTCAAGTAAGGAAATCTGCATATATACATTACATAAAGGATAAGGCAAAAAGATTCGAAACATGTTTTCCTTCTTATATGTAACTTGGTCGAAATATCGGCAAAAACAAATTCAAAAACGCATATCGTGAGTTCCCTTCACATTTTTTTTTATAGTATGAAAGTAGAAAACGAGCATCCAGCCCACCTGATGGTAAGTGGCTGGACATCTGTAATCAACCTTAGGTAAGATCAAAGTGTCACCTAAGGTTAGCCATAGATGCGTTGCTACCCTTGACGACTAAGATGGAATGCCTCGGAAAAGTATGTCTCCTTTACCACACCTTTCAGACCAGAACACAGCAGCGTATAACACTTCGTCGTCGTACCACAAAGAGTTCTACCACCTTTACATATTAAAATGTATCAATTCCGCGATAACATTAGTCTAAATTATTCTAAAATCATGCATTGCAGATTTCCTCTTTAGATACTTTTATTCCAAGTTTACATGTGTACGCATGTATGTATACAAATCTTGTAAGGAAGATTTGAAACATTGACAAATTTAGAACTGCAACTTTGACTATAAATTCAAGCTACAAACAGTTCTTTCATGCGTTTTGTGAGATAAGAGACTAAAATGAAATGCCACTAGAATAAGTGTCAAGACATAGTTCTAAGTACCGGTAGAATATTTGCTTAGTAAGCGATATATAATAACTCAGTAATCCCATCGCTTAATTCAAAACATCTAGCTATCTAACTTAGGACGTTGTAATTAAGCTTCTAGACAATTTACCAGGAAACAGATATCTTAATTACTACCTATGTTTTGGTAATAGGATACTGCAGTAAATATCTGTGTATACTTATACATATTCATGTGTTTCTGTATATGTGGTTCTGTCAAAGATATGTGTATAAGTAATATGTGATCACTTTTTATTCGAAATAATTCTACACTTCCGCATCCGTCAGCAAAATATCTGAAGGATGTGGAAGGGGTGGATTAACACGAATAATACGATATAACGATACCCTTAAGGGTTTAAGTAATCTTAATGTATTAGTTCGTGTCTTTTTTTATTATATTGAAGTATCAAACGAGCATGTCCACCTGATGGTATTTGGCTCCTTCCACTTATGGGCATCTGTAATCAAGCTCAGATAAGATCAGTCTTATCTAAGGTTGGCCACAGATAAGGCTTGAGAGCTAAGTTGGGGACGCCTTGGATAAGTATGTCTCCCTTACCACACCCTTAGACCAAAACAGCAGCGCTTATAAGGTCTGTTAATAGGCACAAATAAGTGTAGTGGTGGTGAGTCGGAATCGAACCATAAAGAGTTATTAGTTACCCTTCTAAGTGTAAGCCTACTAAGACTAAATTAATGTAAAGGATGTAGAAAAAAATCCTTATAATTGCCATTGTAAGGCTTTATAGGTTTCAATCTTCAAATAGACTTTATTTTTATTATATTGTTGTAGGGTCGAATACAAACAGTGAGAGTATCTACAATTGCAGCTTTCACATTAAACGTCCGAGATTCAATCTGATTGTAGAATATTATGTGTGTGTAATAAATATATATTTTAAAGGTATTATAATTACATGATGTACTCTTAAAATAAAATAAGCGGAGACCCACATGCCTAAGAGTTATCTAAAGAGAATATTCCAAAAGGTAATTCTACGAATCCCCGCTTATCAGAGTCGGTGTGGTATGGCCAAAATGTTTCTCACGCTGAAAGAAGACCCACGCCCAGCATTGGAACAAGTTGATGACGATAACTTCATTATTAGTGATGGAACTATATACAAAGTTATCTTAGAAATATATGGGATAGATAATAAAATTATCTATGCGGTCAAATCCGATGGTAGCTTCGACGGCATTCTTTGTTCCCGCGTGCCTAAAAGGATATCTACAACTTACCCGAATACACCACGCTCTACCGCCGCAACACCTGTTGTGCATGTCTCGGTCGGGCCGGTGAAGCACCAGGCATTCCGGATCTACTTGGTAAGGCCTTTCCATGTCGTCATCGTCTGAACTATCGTAGAAATCACGTACCATCTAGCAGTACTTCAGACCTGGAAATGAGAACTAGTTAATTGACGGCAAACCTGATACCAGAGCACCTAATTTTTTATTACAAAATTTGGATAAGAAAATCAAATGGGCATTGAAACGATCAATTTTATGCTTAATTTTCACAATGTTTACCGCGTAATTAATCGTCTTGCAGTTTTACGGCTATATGAAACAACGAAAAATCGAAAATATGTATCAAATGTCTCCCAAACTACATTTAATTGAAACGTACGCCATTAACTAATCAAAAGCTTCCGCACGCGCGAATTCATCAACCGATTGCACTCATAAAGCACCAATCTATACTAAAAACTAAAGGTACTTGAACAATACTAACTTAAAATTGATTCTCCTCGCATTTAAAACTCGAATAATATCTATATCTAATATAATATAAGACAATATTTATTGTCAGGTTTAAATATGAGAAAGATACGTTCAAACGTGCACTCGAGAGCATCCAGCGCGCGAATGCCGCCCCGCTGCCCGGCCGCTGCAACAGGGCTGACGCGCCGATCGCCCATTGGTATAAGGCTACGTACACATGCGCTGCTAAAAGCTTTGGTCAGCTTATACGCTCGAACTGATCATAGTTTTATTTTGTCACTTGAACTTTTAATAGCTTTAACTCGCTTTTTAAAATCGATATTCCTAGCAATTATAAATAAGACATTCTTGATTTAATAACATGCTAGCAGAAGATTAATTATTACTTGCCCTAAAATTTGGAGTTTTAAAACATCCGGCAAACGCATTACTCCATTATCATTACGCATTATTCATCCTTTAGATGGATGAAGCAAACACCGCCCTGAGACAGCAAGATGGCGTTGAATAATGTCCTCTCAATTTTTATAAAGACAGCATTTAGGCATAAATAATAATAATAATTATTATAATTATATATTTCCTCTTCACAAAAATATGTTATAAAATTTACATTATCATGACATACGTACAATCGTAAGTATTTGGAATCCGTACTAGGATAGCCTGTATAATCTCCAGGACCTCACCCCAGAACAGTTGACACTAAAGATAATTTCAAAAGTAAAACTATATAAGAGGGTAACCTTAAATTAGTTTTATTTATAACCTTTAATTAACAGACTTAATTTAAATTACATACAGTGCAGCGTGTGTGTGTAAGCAGTGCGTGTACGTGTCTGAATGTATGGGAATGTGTGTGAAGGTGTGCGTGCGTGTATGCGTGTAAGTCTGCGTATAAATAAATGATTTTAAACTTATTATAGAACTGCTCAAAGATTTTCAGTTGTTTCATAATTAAGGGATAGAAGCCATTTTTGAGTTTCGTTCTTACATCGGAATTTTGTAATAAACGAGTTGCAGTTGTACATAATAAATAAACAGGCAATTTAACACCCCAACATATAACCCAATGTTATCGTTTATTTAACCGAGATGAGTGTTCACGCCACTTAACACGGCACAGTAGGAACCCTGTCTGATCCTACACGCGGATTATTGCAATTTATTATTTAAAGTGACTTTTTTGGCATACCAATGGATTTAACAATACGCTACTTGTAATAAACTGATCATATAATTTTTTTATAGATTATTCCGACGCTTGGTTTTCAAGCAGATGGTTGTACAAGCGTTGCCTACGTAAATTTGTTTGTGACCGGGGCAGACAAAGGAGAAAAAGTTAAAAAAAAATGTATAAAAAAACTATTGTTACGTACAATTAACTATATACATAAAATGATTTAATAGTAGTGTAGTTGTATACAGTTGTGGTTTCCTACGGTCAATTATATCACGGAGAGACGCGCACCAACCGCATCGTCTCTGATAGTGTGGACAGGCCCTTAGCATCCCAACCCCCTCGGGCCGGTGGTGCCTTCATAGGTGCGTTACGACCTCCCAATTTTCATCTCTTTCACTTTGCTTTTTGGAATGGCAAAATGGCATCGAATTCAGACCGACTGGCCGACACGCACCGTTTTAAAATAATTGATGAGGTCCGACGTCATTGTGGTAGCCTACTGTCACTACATAAATTCATAGAATCAAGGACAATGAAAACCAACCATAAGACGTAACCATACCCCAAGTTTTGTTTCGCTTCCATTAGATACTTTCTTTGTCTACTTTTTCATCCCATCAACAGTTGGTTCATAATAGCTATACTATAATACAAGAACTTATAAATTGCAATGATAATTATAAAATTTAATTTCAATTTGGTAAAGAACTAAAGCCGATAACATTTTGGGATCCAATTAATTTAAAAAATCGCCCATAATTTAAAAATACAACACGAGGCATTCATTCGAGGTTTAACTGTTAGCGCGAAATGAAATTTCATTAACAGAAGAGCTATCCAAGTTCTTTTGTGGAAACTGCTGAAAATATGGAAATATTCAAACACGCATTCGCATCCCCATGAACTATGAAAGCAGTTCCGATAGATCTAGCATCTGTACAAATGAACCAAGGACATAACGATCGATACGATACGTATTTAGGTCATAGGGAAATGTAGAACGTCACTTGAAAATGTATTCAGTTTAAGCTCGAGTGTTTATTCTGTTATTTAATGGTTTATGTATGATGTTTACTTTTGTATTGTTACTTTACATAGAATAATATTTACAAGGTCACCTTCGAAGTCGAACCACGAAAGGTACCAGTGTCACGTTTGTTTATGGTTACTAAAATGCTAACCGCTGCTGTGTTTTGGTTCGAAGGACTTAGTTTTTAGGGGTAACTACGCATCTAGGGCCGACTATAAGAATATAGCCCTGTAGATAACAAGTGTGACTGGCCGGCGGTGGCCACATACCATCAGGTGGTGATGGTTTGTCGTATTTCATGTTCACAGGAGTAAATCCTACTGTGAGGCTATGAGTGTAGAAAGCGTTTATGAGTGTAGAAAAACAAACATTATTTAATATTTTATTTAGATTTAATTTACTAAGCCTGATGGACTATAAAGTCCACTTACTGACCTGAGCCCAGCATATCAATTGTCGTTCTCAACCCACTAATAGGGTTGAGAACGACAATTCATATACATGATAAAAATATTTTCGCGTATATTTTAGAAGAATAGAGACCAAATATATGTATAAGTAATAATATAAATTTCTATCATTTTTAGAATTTTTGTGTGACTGTTTTTCTACCAAACCAAAACTACAGAATGTAATTTAAACTATTTAAAAACATTAGTAGTCAATATCTTAAGGAAACATTAAGATCTTTATTTCATCAGAACGATTTACTCCATCAATGGGTGCTAATTTATATTTTTATTACTTTTTGAATCGCATATGAAACCGCGAGGCACAGCCAGTGAGAAATATGTTAATCAGGATCAAATTGTAATATCGCCATAGCAAATACATAGTTAAATCATTTAAATCAAATTTTCAAATCAAAGAAAGAATACAGAAAAAGAACGACAGCTGTATTAACATTTACATTAATTCGCCATGCAAATTACGCCCATATTTTAAAACAAATAAATCACATAAGCAAAGAAAAATAAAAAGGAGCAAAATTAAAATCTATAGTAAAATATCCAAAATTTAATGGAATAAAGGACACTTTAAAAGAAATTTACTATAAAGGGCAACAGCAGAAAAAAACACGCATTTGAGCAAAAAAGCAAAACGTAAAAATAATACAAGGCAAAAAAAATAGCAAGTCATGTTAAATAAACGCAAAAAATAAGGAAAATATTTTTTAACATGTTTAGTGAAAACTATCCTTCATTTAACCTTTCACTAAACATTATCATTACTTTCACTTTATCAGGACCGAGAAATAAGAGGGACCGAGAAACTTACAAGAGTGGAGTAAGTAATTTAGTGTACACATATTTATGTACATACTTATATTATAACGCTGAAGAGATTGTTTCAAACGCACTAATCTCTGGAAGTTACAATCGGATATAATAACAATATTTTTGAAATTCGACGGACTCAACAAATACGAAAAAGTAAATGATAATTACAACAAGATTCCTGACGAAGAAGGTTGAGAGAGAGGCTTGCAGGAATGCGAATAGCAGAAGAGAGAGGCAAATGTTATTTTATTATTTTATTATTGTATATATTTTATTATTGTTATATATTATTTTGCAATGCGAAAGAACTAAAAAGATAAAAACTCTATTTACCATACATTATTCTCAATTAGAACCGCCATCCACTTATCCCAATTATATTTAAGTTTTACTTCGCCAACGTATACTATAGCCAACTATAGGCGTGACTGAAGACAAAAGATATCGTGCAACAGCTAAATGAGTTCCTTTTCTCCTCTAACAATGCAAGTAAGGCTGCCAATTTTAAATTTATTTCCTAGACTATCTCGGAACAGATTAAGTTAAAAATAAAAAGGAAAGAAATTTATTGCCTAGGAGATTAATAAAATAAAGGAAACCATCTCACAACGTCTGGTGTAAATATTTTAAAATTAAAATTAAATACAAACGTATACTTCGTACGCGTACGGCATTATATCTATCTACTAAAGTATATTATAATCTTAAAATATTACTGCAAAAATAGGTGTCATGTAACAAAATAAAAATTTGACAATATAAGACTTGTAAGATTACAAAGATTTGTAAGATTACAAAGAGAGTAGAGAGAGAGAAAGTACGGGAAAAAAATATTTCAAAAGACTACGATGTACCTTTCTTACACCTTTCTTCAAAATTTTCAAACTTCAAAAATCAGCATTCTTTGGCTAAGAATATACTGGATAGCACTGCATGACTCTCCGATAAGAGACTACCACAATAATCAAGTGTACGTTCTATACTTTCAAGAAAAAAATCATAAAACAAAAAAATATAATTATCATTGTACTAAAATCAATGCTGATATTTTACTCACCTTAAACGAAAAGTTTCACTTCGCGTTCATAATTGAAATGGAAGGGAGTGAAAAATGATAGATTGATCTAAAGTAGACCATCAATCAATTATGTCTTTACGTCCGTCAGTAACAACAAAGCTCTATGTGGTTGGATAGTACTCAGAGCTAGAAACACCCATCCATCAGCATTTTGAAGTTCGCTGCTAGACTTTGTTCTTAATGTGAGTTTTTGCCAATAATTACTGCGTTTGTGATTGGATGAAGAAAGTTTGAGATCGGGATTGATGTTTCACATCAAGATGCCCAAAATAGGAGTGTTGCTATTTAAGGCCAACACCACACGTCACATTAAATAATTTCTCACGTGAAAGAAGCTAAAGCGAAAGGAAGTCTAAATTTTCCTATTGCGCAATGAAAATTCTCTTCGCCTACTGTCAAGAAGATACGAAAATATCCGGAATTCCACGAAGGACTTATTAAAAATAAAACACTGGAATTTCCTTGTTTGAACCTTACATAAACGACGGACGCAAAACCAATATATCGAAGACAGAACTGAACATACTCAGTAAATACGAGAAATGCGCTGTCTAACAGACAATACTTGGCGAAGGGGCGTGCATGCAATCATGGAAAAGGGCTTTAATATTAATAGCCGATTAAGCTTTTTAGACATGCAATGGCATTGTGGTTATTCAAAGTTTAATTAAGTTATCTCTATACAGGATGTTCCAGAATTCAAGTAGACCTAGTAGACTTATGTCTACTATATCTCAATTTTTTGTAATAAAAACAAAATAGATCACTTTTTGTCAACAATTGCATGATCGACCATTCTTTTTTTTTACGATAACAATTACTGTTTATCATTTTTTTACGTTTGTTATTTTTTGCACTGGTGAGATTAATTCTGTTGGGATTCTTGAGACTTAATATATAATAGTCACCTACGACGCAACCCAATTTTAACTGTATGGGAATTAATACAAACCTACACATGTCTATGATCTATTTGATGGACTAAGATTTCAATGGACACCCACACCATAAAAGTGTAATGGGTGTAAGAAGAAAAAATATATAGTGTCTCCATTGAAAGCTACTACAATTTCATGTAAACCAACTACTTTGGCTACATTGAAAGTAAGTAAGTTAGCTTATAAAGGTATTTCTCTAACACTGTTTATTTCATAGTATTTGTGGCATAATTTCTAGGATCGTGGTAGAATTTAGCGACACCACAGTACCTACCCATTTTAAGTATTTTCATTAGAGTATGTGGTTGAAAGGATGTAATAACATGTCTAATGCTATTTGAAAATAAAAATAAAAATGTTTGTGTGAAATCTACCAAATAGGACTTAGCTAGCGCGGTGACTATAATAACATTAGTTGACTATTTTTGGCTTAAAAGTATAAGCATACTGGCAAGTACAGTTTGACTTAAAATAATTTAGATAATTGTTTGTGCATTGTTCTATATCAATCTAATTAATTTTGTACATTGTTTTATTACCACCATTTTACAATGCTAAGGTATGTAATGAAAATGTATCGTCTTACATTAAAAATTCACCACTTACTAGATTAAGGGAGGTTTTAATCATACATTGGCTATAAATCTATTATTTTTCTAACAATATACTAAATGTGAAAGGTTACATTTTAATGGTATAGTTTATATCATAGTACTCATTATCGTCATCAGTTTGTCTACAAATAAGTGGTAATTAATTTTCAATACCATTCAACAATTCCCAAATTTTGCATAGGTAACCATTGTAATCAATAACTTTTCGTCAAAACATATCGAAATGCATGTTAGTGCTTTCTCAAATTCATTCTGGCAATGCAGTGTGTTCAGCATGTTTTTCCCCCTATCCTTATCTACATTATTTTAAATTTCTACACTCATAGTCCCATACTGGGATTTTCCTGTATAGTTCAAGGACACCCTTGAACACACAGACAAATACATAAACATCTATACCCAAAACAGAATTCTGAATACATTATTTAAATATATGTCTAGTGTGATCGTCTATGGTGATCGCTCCATAATGTGGTACATATAAATATACTTATATTATGATGCATACACAGTCTTCTTTCTTCTGTAGATGATAGTCACTGCCAATTTAAAAAAAATCTTAATCAGAAAATTTTAAGTCCTAAGATCCAATAATCATTCTGATAGATAATTTGATCATAATTTGATTTAGAGCCTGGCAAAAAATTAATGACAAAAGATTAAATTTTTATTCTGAATATAGATTTTTAGTTTCAAAACATTAGCAACACAGGAATGCCAGAATGGGACACATAAAATGGAAGAACAAACACAGAAAATATAATTATTGATAGACTGTTAACCAACGGCTCGGTTTCCATGGCTATCACAAGTGCTGGTCCGTTTAGCAGTATTATCATGACGCAGGAAGGCTTTTGTCAAGTAGTTGTGTAATATAAATTATAGCATAATTACATCTAAATAGTAACATTGTCACTTAATATATACAAATAGTTACATGGACTCATTTTATATTTGTAATTTTATTGTTCAATTTGTGTTTCTACTTTATTAATATTTCATATTTTGTTACTATTAATAAGTAATGATCCTATCTTCTTTTTTATTTGTGATATGCATGTATCCACAATGGAAATAGCAGTACTTGTATTCAGAAACTCATAACTATTCATACCTGCTTTAACAAGTGTAATTTTATGATACCAGCTACTACTTAACAATTCTTCGATACATTTCACAACCAAATTGATTGCTAATAAAGCAGCTATACCAAAGCATGTGCACACACATCGACCCACGTGGCAGAGCGGTCACCATACCGGTCTGACACGCAGTGGGTCCCGGGTTCGATCCCCGGCCAGACAGACATCTGAATGATGAGTTTAGATTTCTGTTCTGGGTCTGGGTGTTTGTGTATTCGTCTTGGTGTGTCCATGGCACCCACGACAAAAATCCTACTGTGTGGCTATGAGTGTTGAAAGCATTTATGTTTACATTTTTAGTGTAAATATGTGGCATAAATTCATACTTATACCCATTTTTACTAGGGGTATATTTATATATATGTATACTTATGAGAAGTGATAGCCTAATGATTAAAAATCGGCCTCTCAATCGAGGGTCCGAGGTTCGATTCTCAGGCACAGATTTTTCTAAAATGATGTGCATATTAGAAATTTATTAATTATCACTGCTTTACGGTGAAGGAAAACATTGTGACCTGCATACCTGAGAGTTGTCTAAAAAATGATTTTTCAAAGGTGTGTGAAGTCTAACAAATCGGATTTGGGCAGCACGCGGGACTATGGCCTAAAACTCTCTCATTCTGAGAAAAGACCCGTACCTAGCAGTGAGACAATAATGGGTTTACGATGATGATACATATACATCTGTGACACACGGTATTTTAATGTGTAGATTATTAATGTTGTGTTACTATTATTGTATTTAAATGAGTCAATGATAAATAGTAATGTAATGAAATTGTGAGGACTCACATCACAAGAAATAAATTTTAAAAGGGTAGTTGTATAAAATCATCCATTATTTAGATTGAAATATGCAAGCAAATATGCAGACACTTGATTGAGAGTCCAAGTTTCAACCATTTGGCTGCTCCAGTATTACATGGAAAATATAGATAAATGGAAAACAAATGAAAAATGTGCATTACTTTGAAATTCAAAGTGGTTTCTTACATTCTCATACGGTAACTAACTGTTTCGATGTAATGTTGATTGGTTTCAACATACAACTACCTATGAACATCTTAAGTATTGTATGAGATACCTACTGTATTGAGCATTACAAGAATTGTGGAAAGATCGAAGAACTAAGAATTGATAATTCAATCCTAATAGGTGACACCATCCTATGGGGCATACAAGTTTTTTTTGTTTTCAAATTGAATATAGGTAAATAAAATATGAAAATGAATGTTGATTCTTGACTCAGAAGATAGGTTTTTGAATAATCATACTATGCAGTTTTGCTTTTTGTTATAATTTTGCACTTAAATATAAATAACACACCCTATATACATATACTAATCTAATCAAACTAAACTAATTAAAAAGTAATTGACAAAAAAGTGATGAAAATTTATATAAAATAAAACATTATTAAAATATAATGTTACGTAGAGTTCGAGCAAGCTGTTCGAGATTGATTTCACAATCTGCGAGTCCCAAGTGAGAACACGAGATGTAGCTTTGATTTTTCAAAATTATGTAAATAATTATATTGGAGGGGCATTCCATGGAAAGGAGTATTTCAAGGGTCAAAAGAGGCGATAAAGTAAGGAACAGCAATATCAGAAACAAGACTAAGGTCCAGGATATAACTTTGAAAGCGAAAAGACAAAAGTGGAATTGGGCAGGCCATATGATAAAGGGAAAGTGTAAATGGAACAAAGTAGTCACACGGTGGTAACTCAAGGAACGGGAAAAGAGAGGCAGACCACAAAGACAGTGGGTTGACAACATCAGATAAATTGCAGGGGTATGTAGGGTAGGATAGAGTGGCCGTAGAAAGACTAGAATGTATAAGATTGTAAGAAGCCTTTGCTGCATGGCAAATAGACGTAAAAATGAAAAAATATAATTACAAAATAAATACCAAAGAAAAGTGCTTAAATGAACTCTTATATACACACATATATATAAATATTAGAAATTAATTATCATATGCCTTAAAGGTAAATAAAAGCATTGCCTGGAAATATACACTTACTGATAGGTTTAAAAAAACACCTTCAAGGCATGTTCACAAATACAGACTTGCCTAGTACCGTGGGTTAGCATTTGAAGTATACTATAACAAACTTGGCGAGCGCGGGGGTCTATTGCCTAAACCTTTCTCAGTCTGAGAAGAGACCGTACTTAGTACTTGAACAGTAATTAAAAAAAAACACCCTTTCTACACTTATAACCCCACACTAGGATTTTCTCCTGTGTCGTGGGTGCCTTATTGATTTCTATAGTTTTGATTCACTTCAAATGTAATAAAAAAGCATAT